>JANZLQ010000037.1:1964498-1986369 GCA_026212715.1 Elanus axillaris
CCCCCACCCCCCCCCCCCTAAATCTCAAGTGACCAAATTTTGAGGGTGAAAAATGTGACCAGCTGCCTTTGCAGGCATACAGAGGACAGTTTGAATAGGGAGTTGGGAAGGCTGCATAGGAACCCTTGGAAGAAGAATTAAGGAAAAGAGAAGGGGGCACAGACTCTTTCCTCTTAGCAGTTCACATCAATCTACTGAATTGGGGTTTGGTGGATCTGTAAATGAAAAATGTGGAGATCTTTAAACAGCATTTTTGCATTGCCAAACTAAAAGGTATCCACTTTAAAGTAAATGATTGTCAGTGTTTCCCATTTGCAGTCAGCAGAGTTGCAGAAATTGAAGCTGAAGTGCTTCTGTTATGTGTAACTGGGGTGAGGGTGCAGAGAGTTTAGGGCAGGGACTGTTCCTAAATTTCAAGGATATAGCCATCTTAATGTCTCATTCCTGACTAGAGTTACATAAACATGAAAGCAATACTCAACCCTGGCAAATAGTTCTGAGAGCCCTAGCAGGTTTTTCATGTGTCTTGTCTAAAAGTGGAGTGTATTTTGCTCTGCTGGCAGCTGCGAACTCTTTTTCCTAATCTTTGGGGGGGGAAGCAGGCTGTCCACTGCCAAGAGAGAGAATAATGAGGACCTACAAAATCTGCTATAGCATGATGACTCAGGATTGTTTTTACTAGCAAGGATGTGTCCAGCTACTGCATTGCAACTGCTTGGGGTGTGCCTCATTATTCTCTTCACTGTGCTAGCTGCTCTGTTCCTCAAGGCTGATGCTTCTCATACAGAAAAATCCTATTTCTGAAATAGCTTTAAACACTATTTTTCGTCCTTTATTTGAACAACCCAGACTTTCTGCTTAGACCCTTTAGCTGCCTTTTATACACTTTCTATAGTTCTGTAATCAGCTCTGATTCAGGCTATAGTTTTCAGACAAGCCTAAACATTCAGTAGTAGTAAAAATGTTTAATGCATAATTTCCTAGCACTTTACTGGGAAATGGTGACATAAAGAAACTGATTGATAAGACAGAAAGTAATGGTGGAACTGCTTAGGTCAGTTACCCAATTTTATGAAAACAGATGTCTACAGAGTTTCCTCTCTTTATTTTGCTCCCTCACCAAACAGAACTGGGCACTGAGATCACTTCCTAGTAAATTCTTTTGTTAGTGACATGAGTGTAAATTAACTTTCACTGAATGGAGGTAATTTGGTATAATTGCAGGTAAGCTGTGACCTTCACATCTGTGGTGGTAGTTTTTTTGGTTTGGTCTTGAATGTACCTGAGAAGTTTAACATACCATAATGTAGTGAGAAGTCATCCCCACTGTGGGGGAAACTGTAGGGCTCCTGCCCAAATAAGGTGAATAACTATCTCCCCATTTCCACAACATGCAGAGAAGCTGTGAGAAAAGTGCAGTTTCTTGGCTTATTTTCCTGACCCAGGGACTCTTTCCTGTAATTACCAGAAGATGCAATTTATACCTGGTTCTTCTTTCTCTTCATTAAATGGTTGTGTAACACGATAATGACACCGTTCAGGTTTCCCAGTCAGTTTCTCTAATTTTCTTCCTTTCAATCCCCCTTCTTGTCTTGCTACATAGTTGAGTGAACTCTGACAACTAGTTTTGGTAGTATTTTAAGGATATTGGGTTTTTTCTTCTTTCCCAGAAGGTTTAAAATAGACGTAGCAATTCTATTAGCTTCATTGCAGCAGCAGTAGGTTATTCAGCAAAGGTGAAGGAAAAAGTACAACCATAGCAACAAAATTTAGCTGTCTGCCAGACTAAGGAGAATGTTCAACTAGCTTGTTACTGACAGCTTGGCTATTTAAAAATACTTCTTAAATGATTCTTAGAAAAGTCGGGATCTCTAGTGTCAAAGGCAAGAAAGATATTTTAATTCTTTTTTTTTTAACAGAGGGCTGCCATCATAATTGCATTAAATTCTCCACACCCAACATGAAAAGATTTCTTTGGCACCAGCACGTTTGTGAACTGTTTCTGTTTGCAGTGTTGACAGCCTCTAAGAAATGTTTTAGTTCTGGTTTGTCTGTTTTCTAGATTCTCTCAGTGTAGTGCGCATGCGTGTGCCTAAACGTAGGCAAGAAACCAAAGAGCATAGATGTGCCTTCAGAAATACTGAAGTTCTTTCTAGATGTTTCACCGAGCTTCTCATTTTCAGTCAGGCTAGCTTTATCCCCCTTGTCTCAGACAGCTGTAAGGACAGTGTGTTTGTGGTTACTTAGATTGTGTGAATAAATCCCAAGTTTACCTTAAAAGATACTTTTGGCATTGGTGGGTATTGGAAATCTAGATTTGGGCAAGCTGCTTTCTGTGTTCATTTGTTTATTAATGCTTCCATTTTACAGCTCTGTTATTGTCTGAGCATCTAAAATGAAATACAAAGATTTAATGTGGGTTTTGGATGCTTGTAAGCTTGTTTAGCAAGTCAGAAATAGGGAAGGCTTTATACACCTTTGTGTACAACTGATTGTGCAGCTATGGGGGGAACTTGACTGGATTTAAAAACAAAACAAAACAAACAAAAAAAAAACCCCAAAATCTAAACTACAAAACAAACCACCACAAAAAAAAATCAACCAACCAAAAAAAACCAACAACAAACAAAACAAAACAAACCCCAAACTGTTAAAAAAAACCCCACAAACACAAAACAACAAACCCCCCCTTTTCTACATTCAGTTTGTCAGAAAATCCTAAACCAGCAATAGGAATGAGATAAGAGACTGATACCAGTGCTGGCACTGCCACTGAAGTGCTCCCCTAACTAGAGCACTTAGGTTTAATGTGTTTGTTTTGCAGTAAGACTGGCTGTACCAGTAAGTCTAGTAGGTAACAGTAAATGCTAGGTTTGTGCTGATCTTACCATTTAGACTCTGACTAAAAGCTTTTCCTATACCAAATTCACTTTTCAAATTCACTGCTGTATTTTTGCAAAAATAGTATTTCCTACAATTTGAAGGATAACATTTTGAATATCCAGATAATGGGAAGCCATATGTGCCAAGTACTGCTGACCTTTGGAATCTGGTGTTACTTTATCTCCAACAATAGCATAAGGTGATGTATTTCTAACCATGTTTACTTTTGTGGCTTAAACAGCAGGTTGTGTGAGCACAGTTGTTGACAGCTTTGCCATGAACTGCCTTGGGAAGTTAGTCAGTAGATGCTGTTATCCTTCCCCTCTTCAAAGGAGGAGCTGTTTCTGACTGCAGCTTTCTTCCTTTCTCAAACTCTGGTGGGCCTTGAGTACCTCTGAAGACAGAATTCAAGCAGAGGAAATTCAAACCAGGACCTGGAATTATGTGATTTTGACAGTCCATATTTAGTAATTTGTGGAGCTTTAGGGCTGTTTTCTACCACTGGCAATTCAGATTTTCTACAATAGCTAGTTGGTGATTGATTATCTTTGCAGGTTGATGATATTCTCACATAGTGTAAATGATTGTAATAACATGTATCCTAAAGTTGTTTGTCAGTGGTTCCTCTGACCAGGTGAAAGTTAATTGAGACCAATAATGACATGTTCAGAATTATAGATGTCTGGATCACTGCTCTCCTTACTAATTTGCTCATGACAATAAAAATATTAGGAATGCAGTGTTTCTGTAAAGATACTGTGCTGTTTATATACATGTAGGTTTTAGTCTAATGAAAAAAAATACTGTTTTGTTTGTGGTTTTTTTCTTCCTATATATTCCTGACTTGGAGAAGGGACACTTCTCTTAGGAATGTACCGATTTTGGTATTATTATCCTATTTATTGTTCTTCTTTTCAACCCCATACTCCAAAGGAGAGCTCATTTTTAGGAGAGCCTCATACATCACTGACATAAGCAAAACTCCTAAACATACTGACCTTTTTAGGACTTTTCCAGATTCACCTGCATAGCTGTTAAAGGAAAAAAACCCAACTCCTCAGCATCACAAGCTGTAAACCTCCAACAAACCACTGCTCTAATGAGATCTACACAAATGTCAGCAAGTTATATGAACTTCCACTGAGTTTATGCTTTCAGTACTATATGTAGGACTTGCTAATACTGACTAGAGGAAACAGCAGTGATGTGCAGGGATTTACTGTTGCCTTGGTTTTTTAGGGAGTGGGTTGGGGGGGGTGCTCTTTGTTTTTTTAACTGTTGTCTGTGTGTGATTTTGCACTTTTCATTCCTGCAACTTGCTCCTCTTAAAGATGTCGTTCTCAAAAAAATGCTGAAGGATTCAAGCTGTCTGTAGAAACACACAAAGACAACATTTTTACTGAATATGACCAGTACTCTTGAAGAAGCACACTTATTAAAATATACTGGTTTCATCTGTTGTTTTGAAGTTTGCATTACTTTCTCCATTGATGTTTTTCCCCTAAAAGTCACTTTAAACCATCCTAAAAGTCTTGTAATTAATCAGTTCCTGGCAAATCCCTTAGCTCTTTATGCAACATCTGAGAATCTTAAGTAAATATGGTTTTGCACATCTTTTTGTGTTAGTTGATTGTTTTTTTTCTTCCTTTCAGTAGATTCCCTTTGATTTGTTTTGGTTTGGGGTTTGGTTTTTTTTTGTTGGGGTTTGGGCTTTTTTTGTGATAGAAGACATTTTTAAGCTTTAATTTGGAAGCAATCCTGTAAATATGAAAAGTTCTCTAAATATGTGTATCATCAGCTATGTAAGGTGCCAGCTTCAGAGGATGTATTTTGATATTAGTTAATATATTCAAATCTGAAAATAAATGCTCTGCTCTTGCAACTTCCATGATTGCTATTTATAGACTTTTCATCTTCCCTGTTATTCATAGGTGTAATTAACAAGCCATCACTGGGAATTTTCCTAATCACAAAAGACTTTTAGTTGTAAGTGCAAAACAAAATGGTCTACAATCAATTCTGAGCAGGCAGAAATGAGGATAACTTTTGTTAGATGTCCTATCTCACGTTAAATCCATGACCTTTTCATGTCCCACTCCCTTCTGCATCCAGTCATATACTTCAGGAAAATTAGGGTTTGGTGAAAGTTTGTCCAATTTAAAACAGCTGGTTTTGCCAGCAGTAGAATCCCTGTTTGCTTATGTTGTCTTTTAAAACCTGCACTCCCAGAAACCCTGTCAGCTACCTGGTATTTTTTGCCTTTCATTCTTCCCTTAACCTATTGTTAGCTTCACTTTTAAAGTATAATTTCATTGGAGGTACAGCACTTCAGAATGCTCTTACAAAGTCAGTTTTCTGTTAGGTACTTCTCCTGTTGAATAAGATAATGTCACACTTGGTGTGTGTGGGTGGGAGGGAGCATCAATAAACGTCAATAAAACCCCCTGAACCTCCCTAGCCTGCAAAGTGATTTAAAAAAAGAGAGAGATTGTTATTCCAATAAGCTGTTTGATGAAATTTAGTACATATTAAATTCAATTTCTTGGTCAGGAGTGTTGGATGAATTCAAGGTTTCAGATCATCAAAAACAGAAATGTGAAGAAATTTTGTCAGCAAGTTAGATTTCCAGAACAGAAACCAAAATTAGCATTTATGACCTGAACGGGAAGCTAGGGAGATACCCACTGGATAAGAACATTTTTCTTTCTCTGATATTTAATACCCACATTTAGCCACAGAAACTTACTTTATTTAGAACTTTATTTGTGCACATTCCCATAGAACCCTTAACCTTCCGAGTTCTGTGAGCCAAATACCATTTTGGTAAGAGGAAAACTGAAAACATTGTAGGCTGCCTTGGTCAACAAGTGATAACCTAAGAACTACAGAGTGGTACCACCTGCCTCTGGCTACTTGTCCTTTATGCCATCCTTTAGAATACACTCTATTGTAGATTGTAATTACTTAGGGTGAGGTACCAAAAGACCACCTGAAGCTATAGGTTCTGTCCTTAAGAACAATTGTCCTGCTAATGTTTCCTCTAAGAAATCCGTTATTGCTGTGATGTAGTGATGACTATCGGAGCCTTCAAAGAAAGATCAAAGTAACATTATGGAAAGTTACAGTTTTCAGTTCTCCACACCTGTTAAAAATTCTCTAGAGAAGCCCTTTAATTCTTGAGTTCTTTATTTTTAGTAGGAGCTCATACCAGCTTAGTCTGGGTGCCTGCCTGTTGGCTGGGGTCAACCTGCAAGTAGATCTTCAGCTGAGGTCAGTCATATTCTCTAGGTTTACATTTGTTTTTCTGGAACAGAACAACAATGTTCACAGTTTTTAGAGGACAGATTTCAAAATAATATGACAGTTTTCTTGACCACTAGTTGGCAAATTCAGTGGGTAGGGCCATGAATTAGAAAGAAATAAAGTTTCTTCACTGTGGAAAAGAGTCTTACAGGTTTGTTACTCTGAAGTTCATGCCACTGCTACCATAGTTTGATTTATCAAATAGGGAAAGAATAGTCTTCATTCTTACATTTCAGAGTTTTCAGGTACTATTTTCATGTTATTACAGCTCAGAGTTTACATTGCTTCCATGTTACAACTTTTGTAACAAATTGGACTACTTTCAAATAATCTTAGACTGCAAAATTTCCTGATGCTTCACTTCAGCATGAAGAAAGTGTCGATGGGAAAAGAGCTTTTGGCTTCCAATGGACTGTTAAGTGGATTTTTAAGTCTGTTTTGGAGACTTACCTGGCCTGCTTTGAAGTGTATTTGAATAAAGTGATTTCATATTGCTTGAACCAGAAGCAGAGCTGCTTATGTGAAAAAGCAGACCCTGACTTGTATAAAATCATACAGCTACATAGGAACTGATGCAAAATAAATCATGTGTCACCTTTGTGATGATTTTAAATTTTCAAGCTTATAGGGGTGGTAAGATTTCAAGTTGTGGTTTAGCAAAATAAGTAACGATCCAGTATTTTCTGTATCTCAAGTAAAGGTGATCTGTGGATCAGGTTGTGCTTTTTGATAGTGTTCTTTGTTTTCTGTTTTGACAGTTGCTGGAGAGGAACTCTCCTGGGTTTGTATCATTCTGAATTTTATGGACAAATGTAACTCACTAACAAGGGGGTGGAGTAAAAAACTATTCCTGGTTTTGTTAGATGCTGTGAATTTAAATAGAAAGATTATGAATTCTGAAATACAACTCAAAAGCACATGAACTTAGCAGTTACATTACTTACAAGAAAATGTGTACTTTTTGAGTATGAAAGAGATTGATTTTACAAGATTGTACTTAGAAGATGACTCTATATGTAATTTTATTTTGGATGATGAGCGCCACAAGCCTGATGCAGGAAACTGAGATTTGAGAACTCCCTTTTGATTAAATTACATATATTTCTCTGATTTATCTAACTTTTAATAGGGTATTAAGTGTATAACAGTATAATGTAAAAGAGTAGGAGAACTGAATGGTGATGTATTTAGTAATGTTATTCGCAATTAAAAAACCTGAGAAAGGGTTATGGTTGTATGATCAGACTTGTATAAAAATAGTACGGTCACCTTGTCCTTTGAAATTGATTTTGCTTGCCTTAAAGGAAGTATCTTTCAGGTCATCCAGCATGCTGCAAATCATTTACTCTTACAAGTGGACATTATATTATAATTCCTTACAAAATAAAGATGATGATGGAATTACTGATTCTGTAAAGATATCCCTTTAATATCTTCAAAAGAAATTACAGTGGTTGTGTCATACTGCTGGAAGATGCAGTGCACGATATGTGCTGTAAGGGGAATTTTACATCACTTTAAAATATGAGCAGCATTTGCCTTTATAAGCAGTAGATTTTATTGCCAGAAACCAGTTCCATACCCAGCCCTCCTCCCCAGCACACACTTCTTAATATGTTAAAATAAGTAGCTTCTGCTTGCTTTGTTTTGAGATCTGAAAATGTTTACAGCTAAATCTGGAGGTGATGTATAAAGAGATGTAAAATACTGCAGAAATTATTAAGGTGCTTGTCTGAAGGAGGGAAACCTGGGGCGATGGGTGTGTTAAAAGACAAGGAAAAAAAAAAAGTCTACATTAAATGGGAGCCCCACTATTTTTAATTGCTTCTTTTTGCATGACTGACTTTATTTTTTTGCTATATTTTTTGTATTCTCAGCTTGCAAGTCACACCTCTTCAGATGTTTTTGTTCAATGGGTTCAGCTTTTGACAGCAGAGGGGTATGAGGTCAGGGGTGTTCTTTGTTTCTTGTTTTTCTTCAGCAGCTTTTTAGTTCAGTTTCTGGAAGGCAAGTCTCTCCCAGCAACAGGAGTACTTAGTAGCTGATGTTGGGCTTGTCTTTTGCCTTGACAAGTGTTTTGACTTTCATGCCTGAAGCTGTTTGCATATAAAACTTCTCTTTGGAAGGGTTATGGAGCAGAGAAATATTTAACAACATGCAAAGATGTGTTTCAAAGCTAGTAAGCTATTAACAGTGAACAGTATGTTCTACAGAATGGTTACATTTATCCTGAAAGTATACTAGTCCATACTAGTAATATGTTAGTCAAAATTGATTGGCAGAAGTGTTGTAAAATTTTAATCAGATGCCTTCAGGTCCAGTGGAAGAAAATTAATAGTTTTGTGTTCTCATTTCTCCTCAGAAAACCTGAAAAAGGAGTCCAGTACCTAATTGAACGAGGTTTTGTGCCAGATACTCCAGTTGGTGTTGCCCACTTTCTCCTACAAAGGAAAGGTCTCAGCAGACAGATGATTGGAGAATTTCTGGGAAATCGGCAAAAACAGTTCAACCGGGATGTATTAGAGTGAGTATTGGGAGGGGGAGCGGGGTGGGGGGGGGAGGAGGTAAGCATATTTTAATGTTCAAGTAAGATGTTTCATCAAGCTAGAGGTAGTAATGGTCTCTGAAGGTTTTTTGGATCTTGTTTTGAAGGAGGGAGAAACCAGACTCTAAGGGTTAAGAAAGAAAACATGCCTATGAGCAAATACTTATTTCTTTGATTTCCAGCTAAGTCCCTGTTTTTGTTATTGACCCAGCAAGATACAAGGATTTGTATTCCCTGTAGTCATGTACATTTACTTAAATTTATGGTTTAATTTCATTGGCACTGGAGTATGTTATTTCAAAGTCTTTTTCCTTCCTCAGACTCTAATAATTTACTGAATGAAACAAAATAATATTAAATGCAACATAGGGCTTCATCAGTAACAGAACATGAAAATAATTATTACAGCCAAATGGCTCAGATGTTAGATAAACAGGGATTTCAGCATGTACAGGCATATGCTGACAAGACCTACACAAACTATTCTTTTCCAAAAGATTAGATGAACAAAAACTCTTCTAAAATACAAAGCAGAAAGCTAGACTTCTAGCAGCTTGGTCATAAATTTCTAAACCTTATATACAATGTAGACCAAAGAAGAAGTTCCTTTATTTTAAAAGGGTGTTCATTTAAAACATGTATTCTTTTGGGGCTTTTTTTTTGTGTGTGTCTGATATACTCACCTATAAACATGAATACATCTTTAGTCCAATTGTGTTGAAGGAATTCTATAAAAAATTCAGTTAGATGTTTAACAAACTGCTGAGTATGAAAGCAAAAAAACCCCACATCTTGCCTATTAAAGAAGAGTAGGAAAAAAATCTTACCACAGGTTTTAACCAGAGTGTAATAAAATCTGTGCTGAAATTTGCATTGCTCTATAGATGCAGTCTTTCTTGAGGACTGCACGTTGATACACAATATTGATACCATGATATTGATACATAGCAAAAAATTTAAGGTTACTGTATCATGATACAAATGGTCTGCCAATACTTTATACTTTCTTTGCATATTTTTTCTAGACTGCTCTCACTGGCTTCATACTGCAAAGATGTTGGTCACGTTCTCTACAGTCATCCTGATCTTACAATTATGCTGTCAGAACTTATGAATCTCAAATTGCAAGCTTGAACACTGTATTAATACAGCCAATGGCATGTGTATATATGTATATATCCCATAGACCTTTTTTTAGAGGTCTTCCCTTTCTTTCCTGTCTCTCCTACTCCTGTACAATACCCAGCAGAAAGCAATAGAAAAGCCTCTGTACCAAAGCATGCAGCCTGCCTTTACCATGCAGAGTAATTGAATGTGTGCAATCCCTATTCAGCACGAGTCATTATCAGTTACTTGTAATGATTGTCTGAATTTTGCAATTATGATTCAGACTAGGGTGAAGACTTCCCAAAGAGTGTGTATTTTCAGATTTTTTAAAAGAAAACAGTACAGGTGAGGATGAGATTATTTATAATCTTAGATGATGCATTTAGTGATCTTGAACAAATCGTTTGCCCTCACTTTCTCAAACAGATGAGCAGAATATGCATAAATAGAAGTGTGTGTCTGCTCAGTCAGATGTGATGAGGTAAATTCTTAAGGGTAGGGTCACAGTCACCTACCTACAACCCCACAAGAATCCTTTTATTGAAGTTAATCTGTTCTTAAATAAGCTATTTCAGCTATGTTTTGGGGCAAGTAACACCCTGTAAGTGGTGCAGTCTTCTTGATAGTGTTCTGAACCTTGCCTGCAAATAGGAACAAGGTATTTTTTCTTAAAAAGAGAAAGTAGAATAGCATTTCACCTTAAATATCACATTTACAGATCGGAGGTAGATTTTGTCAAACTGATAATAACCCCAGGTTGTTACATAGAAAAGATATTTTAACAGATGATCCTTTTTCTGTTACAGAATTTAATTTCAAGTGATTTGCTTTATTTTGTGGTCAAGTTTCCCAGATCCTGTAGATTAGGGTGTTTTAACTGTTTGTAAACTTCTTTTCACTGGAGCTTAGAAAATATTCAAGAGAGTAGCCTAAAGTTTTGGCCAAGAGCTGCATTCTGGGCCTATTGTTGTTGCTACCTGGTGGCATCTCAAGCGTAAAGGTGGTGTGGGGCTGGTACTGATGTTGTTGCCCTGGCCAACATTTGAGGCACATCAGACATGTTTCCTGAAACACTGCTGTCCTGCAGCAAGCCTGACCAAGAAGTGCTTGATGTAATAGAGGTATAGCTGAGGATCTGACCCTCTACTGTGTCTTGGCTTTGCATTATAAGACAAAAGTGCAGTCACTCAGAGAAAGAATAAAATAAAACCATCATAAAGAACACTGTTAAAAGTGAGAAGGAAAGCATGACATTCTGTTGCTCTGTACGGGTCTCCACTTCAGTTCATTACACTTTGCAGTTATGTGCAAGAGTACAAGCAAGTGGGACAGTAGAGAACGAAGGCAATTGTAGCTGCACTGACCCAGCAAATAGTATTTCCACTCTTATTGCCTATATTTTGTAGAAAGATGGTAGGCAGGGGATGGTTCCCAGGAAGAAGTTTTAATTATCTGCCCACCTAGAAGTGGTGAAGCCTAGCTGCTTCTTGCTTTTACCTGCCTGGGACATGTAACTGTAATAGTGAAGATGTTGTCATTCAGCACAAGCTTATTCACACAGAGTACATATGTACTCAAGTTCTCCTGCAGTGACTAAAATTTATTTAATCATGTTCTCAAGCATTATGATCATGGTAGTATTATCAAGGATTATAATTTTGTTAACTATTGTTAACAAAAAACAGAACAAGTGTGTCTGATCTTACTTTCATGTTTTTGTTTGCTGTAGTGACCTAGCTAAAGTAACTTCTTCCCTTTTTTGTCATTATGTAGCCACTAGAAAAGTTCTGTTTGCTAAATATTTGCAGAATAGTAGTGGTTCCAGTTAAGAACATTGACCATGCTGGTATATCTGCTCTATTTGTAGTTCATATAAAAGATTATTTAAGACCCTTCCCCATTATGTTGTTGGCCAGCATGTTTCTGGAGGTCATTAATTGCTCTAATTACTTCATTTTGACTCCAGCTTGTCTGCATATTTGCTTTACACCTTTGAAGGAGAAAAGAGCTTTTGAAAGTGTTACAGAAATTACAATAGGTGGGAAGACTGAACATTACTGCAGAACTGATAGTAGGTTTCTAGGTGTGGATTGGAAAGGGTGTGAGAAATGCCAAGCCTGTTGTGTTTGTTTCCTTGCACTTCTGCATAAAGGGAAAAATATTCAAGGTGAAGTGAATAAATTGTTTTGGTATTAATCTGTGGTAGCTACAATGTTACTAGAAGAAAAATGTGAGCCGCTCTATCATTGTATAGCTATACATTTAAGAAAAGGCTTTTAAAACTGGATTGTGCTTTCTGTGGTTTCTGCATTACAGTGCTGTTACTTGCAGTGATTCATATCTGGTTATTTAAAAACTAAAAGCTAAGCTTAAAGAAAGGAAAGTTATAAGCTTCTGATTTTAAAGTAGTCTTTAAAGAAAGTGTTAGAATGACATAGTTCATGTCGTTGATTATGTTAAACTGGTTTCTTTTTTATTTTTGTCAGCACTGTATTTTCAGAGCAAGAAAGTAATTATTTCTACATAAATGTTAACTGAAAGACATGGCAAATGATGGGGAGATGAGAATTACAGTAATAGTAAGAGAGTATCCAAACAAGATTTTTTTTTTTCTCCGTATGTAAGAACATTCCTAGACACAGAGCCATTTGGTACAGATTATTGTGCTTGCTGCAGGCTGTTGGAGAAATGATATTTTGAGCAGTATAAACTATTTGTTATTATTATTACATATAGTAATAATTGATTGTCCGGGAAGCACAAACCCAATAATTATTCTTGGCAATGGCATGTCACTTAGATTGGTCAGACATTTGTCATTCCAGCAGCTCTTCTCTTAAAAAATAAAGGGCCTGCTTACAGGTACACTTTCTCATTGATCTATTATTTGCAATCCTTCCTTCACAGTTTACCTACAATTATTGCAATTGCTGCTGAATATTTCAAAAAAACTCCATTAATTTCTACAAGAGATGGAAAGTTTAAAGGTTTTTTTTTGTCTTGAAATCTTGCCTTTGGTGTACTGTGTTGTTAGAAATTAAAAGACACAGTGGCAATGTGTTTTTATCCTAGCTGTGTTGTGGATGAGATGGACTTCTCAACAATGGAACTGGATGAAGCGCTCAGGAAATTTCAGGCTCATATCCGTGTTCAAGGAGAAGCCCAGAAGGTAGAACGGCTCATTGAAGCTTTTAGGTATGATGCTGAAATAAATTACTCCATCACCAGAAACCTGCTGTTATGTAACAGTCAAAGTGGAGAACTGGGGATGTTAAGTATATCTAAGTTACTTCCCTGCCTATTTGCAGTGTCCTTGTGAGCTACATACAGTTTCAAATAGAGCATGTTGTTTGTGGTGGTTTTGCTGAGTATGAAATAGGAATTTTTATTTGCCGCTGCTGTTCATGTATGTCATTTGTATTAATGCAGCAAGGTTTCTCAATTAAAAATTCTTTCTGGCATAGCTAAAAACATATTCAAGTATTTTTTAATGTCTCTAACAATGTATTTGGATATAATAATTTATATGAGTGGAATTACAAGACCATTTACATTTTAGAGTATATATGCTCTCAACCTTTCATTAAGCATTTCAACAATAGTGGAATAAGGAGCATTAACTTACTAACACTAATACAATCATACTTTATCCAGGGCAGGATGAGATGTAAATCATCATGTGGCAGTAAGCTAAAATCAATGTTGTACTCTTACCTGGTGTCAATGGGTATTACTCACCGAAGAAAAAAATATCCTGAAGTTATTGTAGCTCAGAATCTGTTACAGTGGTAGTAGAAAACAAAAGCCTTCCACATTCTGCTATTGGCTTATGAAAATATGTAGATGGAAAGCTTAAATGTATGTATGGAACGCGAATAATAGCTTGCTTAGCCTCTGGAATGTAGCAGTTGGTTTATTTGGTGGAATTAGAATAGTTATTCATAGCTCTGACAGCTTCCCCTGTTTGCTTTTTTACAGCCAACGATACTGTATCTGCAATCCAGGTGTTGTGAGACAATTTAGAAATCCTGATACCATCTTCATTCTAGCTTTTGCCATCATACTGTTAAACACAGATATGTACAGCCCAAATGTGAAACCAGAACGCAAAATGAAGCTTGAAGATTTTGTCAAGAATCTAAGGGGTAAGCAAACTTTAATGGCGAAGGTCATTAAAGTTTTTCCCTGTAACTGTCATCAGAGGGACACCATGTATCTTCTGGGAAAAAGGCATAATAGAGAGCATTTGATTCTGATTTCACCCAACTTAAAACTTCAGTCATTTTTACAGGGTTTAATTATTTGTGGAATAGTGAAAACAGAATTAAGCATATAGTATTTTGTCATTTTTATCTTGTCTTTCTTGAGTGGATGTATGGTCAGGTCCTTTTTTTCCCCCTTATATGTATATATATTAAGGAACAGAAATCACTGTGCCATGATAAGAACTTTTGGAAATAAACTAAAGATCTAAATTCTCAGTGAGGAAAAAGAACCTAACGCCAAAACCTTGAAAGTTACATGGTAAATAGCACAGAAATTTCATTTTGATTTCTTCATTGGTATATTTTCTGATTGTAGAATCAGTTAGGTTGGAAAAGACCTTTAAGATCAAGTCCACCTATCAACCATGCCCCCTAAACCATGTCCTGAAGTGCCTCATCTACTATTTGAGAAGCTTGCAATTAGATTGCCGAAAAAACATAGATATTTTTTCAAATCTGTATCTCAGATCTTTCTGTCCTGGTTCTTTCTGGTGAAAAAGAACAGGGTTTTATGAAGTATCAGCTCAGCCAGTGCTCAGCTCTGCCTAACAGACAGTAGTCACTATAGAGGAAGATCATGCATGAGATGGTGATAATCTCCTGTTGTTCTTGGGCACTCAAGGAAGAATGCATAAGACAGCATTTACCTTTTATCACAGTAGAGCACTCAGAGAAATAAAGTGAGGCTGAAGTCCCCATCCCTTTTTTTTCCTTTATGATAGTTTGTGCCCATAGGGGAAAAGCAGCTTTCACTATAGTTCCATTACTATGTGTTTGTGCAAAGGCCAGGAAAATTGCATGCTCAGTCATTACAACCCTTTCCTCCTCCCCCTGCTTTCAAGCACAGAATAAGCACAACTTTGTGCACAGACTCTCTTGGCAACAATGGATGTAGCAGCATGGTAGCAGAATAGGCCCGCTACTGCAGGCACCAGCAAGTGCTGATATACTGTTTAACAGCCATTTTCTCAGTGCTATCTAAAAGTGGGCTGAATGGCAGGAAGTCAGAATCAAATTGCTTAATATATAAAAATACAGTGGTGCATCTCAGATGCATGGCAGTTTGTATTCATGTGTGCATGTGATACTTTCATTTTAGTACTAGTAAAAACAAAAGACTTGTGGTGTTCTGGAATTTCAGATCTTGAAAATGAAAGTCCTGGTTGGTGATTTTTTGCCCTTAGAGTTATATAAAACAGCAATGAATGATCTATGCTTAGCAGATTTTTAGTTTAGCAAAATTTAAGTTAATGTGGAGATTATATCATAAAATCCACAAAGATTAAAAAAGGCCTGATATTCATCTCTTAGCATAAGACTGCAGTTACCTTTGTTGTGTTAAATACAGTACACTTTCTCTGAGCTCCAGCCTGAATGCCAGCAATTTCTTATTATTGTAGGCATTTTTATAACAGGCTAGCTTGCCTCTACCTTTAAGTAACTGGATTGCAAAGGGCGGTCTGTGGAAGACTTCCTGGTGTGGAACAGAACAGAGGCTGTTATACTTGCTTCTACTTGCAAAAAACCTGTATTTTATCACAGAATTTTTTACGTGAGCAGTTGTTCCACTGGGTGACAAAATATTCTATTTTGGCTTCTGAATGGGAGATAAGAGTTTATTGTTTTAAAATAGACATGCATCTTCCTCTCACCAGGAAATACAGCTTTAAGTTACTTATTGAAATTAGACTTTTTCCACTGCTATTAAAAATTCAGGATCAAGCATTCAAGACACAGTGGCATTTGTTAGAATACTGATGTGCCAATGATAATCACACAGTGCTAAACAATAATACCATAACTAGGCTATTTCATTGATCTGTTTTTCCAGAGTAAATTAATTGTTTTTGAAATCACACAGGAAATATTGGTTAAATTAATTTTACTGGGTGTTCATAAGGTTCTTGGGTAGGAAATTTTTTTATGAACAGTCTTGAGTAATACTGGAACAGAGGCAAAATGGAGTGGTTGTTCTGTTTCCTCCCAGTGGTACAGTCCTAGGAAGAAGTCATACAGAGATTTTAGCATCTAAAGGGTTACTTAACTCATTTGAACTTTGATACAAAACAGAGAAAACTTACAAGAAAAAAAGCATTTACATAGGCAATTAGCCTTTTTATGGCTTAGTTTTTTAGATTAGAGTTTTAAAACAAAAAAAAACCTGTGTAATTTACATCAGTGTCTTGGCATATTGGGGGCAGCAAGCTTTTGGACAAAAAACGGTGCTTCAGTAATGAGTAACATAACTTCTGCTGCTTTGGTAAGGTAGGCTCAAGGACAGCATAGGTGATGTTAGCTGACAGAGTACTAGTGGCTATAAACCAAAACATCACAAACAAGTACATCAGCAGTCTTAGGCAATGTTGGCATTACTGTTAGCAGGGGAAACAAAGATTGCCCATGTTTTTATACTCTCCTTGCTGAGAAGCCTACATTGCTGAGAACTAACAGTGTTTGTTAGATCTTTCAGAGCCAGACTAATAATAGAAACTGTTGGCTTTTGCAGGTGTGGATGATGGTGAGGATATCCCACGAGAAATGCTGATTGGGATTTATGAGAGAATCCGCAAACGGGAACTTAAGACGAATGAGGATCATGTATCCCAAGTCCAGAAGGTTGAAAAACTCATAGTAGGAAAGAAACCAGTAAGTTCATTTTACACTGCCTGTCAGTTGCTAAGGAGATGTAGGGCAATGTACTGTATAGAACAATACAGAAGTGTGTTGCTTAGAAGTCTAAATGGTCAATAAATGGCAAAAGGCAGAAACTGTCAAAATAATAATTTGCTATAAGGTTAGTTTTAATTTTGGAGTATTCGCAGTGCAGGTGAATTTTGTTGTTGCCATCTGGTATTCATGAGTGATGATATGAGTCTTAAACTCTTCTCTATGTGAAGCTTTACAGTTCTGAAATATCTGCTTTTTAGGCAGTTCTTCCATTTGTTTCAAGAGAATTGAAGTGTTATGTTGAAGTGATGCTGTAGAGAATCATATTTCAACACCCATGCTATCAGTTATTACTCCAAAATTTACAAGAGTAATAGAGAACTTCTGTGGATATCAGCATCTTTCTCAGCTTTGCAGCTAGCTCTATAAACTGGTATTTGTAAGAGGAAACTGTCATTTTGTCTCAGAATTTATCTGGAAATCACGTCCCAGGGTTTCTAATGCTGGGTTTGAGTATCCAAAGATACCTCTTGCTTTATTGTTAGAAAAATCCTGAGATACTTTGCGATGTAAATTAATCTTGAATTAAAGAGCTTTTTAAAATCTTTGAATTGTAATCTCTTCTCAGACAAGCCTCAATGTGGAGAGGGGGAGAAGGGAATGAGGGACAAAAAAAAAAAAAAAAAAAAATTGAATTCATGTCTGTTTCCCAGTAAGGAAATACTGAGGAGATCTCTTGGAAGAAGCAGAGGAGAGAGGAAGCAAAATTTCCTTAATAAAAGCTTTTTCGTATTTTTGTGGAGAAGGGAAGTAAATATTCTAAAGTCAGTATTTGACAGTCACTTGTGCTTTCATATGAAACTTACTTTCTGTAACTGTTTGGGGATTTAGGTTTATATATAGCCTTCTGTGGGAGATGGTTTTTTTCATGTTTTTTTTTATTCAAGCATGTAGCCATGCAAATCCTAAAACTAATCCTGACCTTGTAAATTAAATGGGATTAAGAAAACAATGCCCTCAATGGAGTCCTAGGTTCAAGGATTCTTCGTTGAGAGACTTTAACTGTGTGAAAGAAAATTGAGGAAACAACCAACAGTCTTTATTGATAGAAATATTTGTTTTTACTTTATAGGCATTTAGTCATAGTAAGACCGTGACGTATTTACTTGCTATGATACAGTACTGTGTTTCTCTGAAGTTTAATGAACTTGTATATGTCTTTCTACTGTAGATTGGATCTCTGCATCATGGACTTGGTTGTGTAGGTATTTCTCTCATACTCCTTCAAAATTTATAGTCATTTTAACTGGCAGTATTTTCTTTAACTGGCAATAATGCATTCTATTACATTTTAACTTTTTAAAAAATTGGGCTTCTTTCAAGCAAAATTTTCCTATTGTAGTAGTAATAACTTTGCACAGTATAAAGACTTTTCTTAAAATATATTTCCCAGAGACTGCTTAATTTATTGCCAAGAGTTTTCTAGACCTTTTTGGTACACTTCTTATGCATTTCAAATGCTATTATCACTGTAGAAATTAGACAGCCAGTAAAGAACAAACAAGTAAAATTACAGTTGTACCTCACCTTTCCACTTGGGCCCTGGTGTGTTTATTCTTTCTGGTCCATTTCAGTATTGAATGATACTCTAGAAAGATATTGCCAGTTGATTTAATAATTCTCTTCTGAAAGGTAGATAAACTTAGAAAATACTAATTCAAGATTTAAGTTATAGGCATATTCAATGATAATCTTAAAACTGTTCTTCTAATGCAGTGTTCCACTTAATTTAATTTCATGATAATATACTTGCTAGTAGTTTTGAACAAAGAAACCACCTCATAGCAGAGGAGTGTACACAGCGCTCTGAAGTCTGATTACCTTCTACAGATTTGATCCTAATGATTTTTTTTTTTTCCTCTCAGTTATAACTGCACTGTGCATTAGCATCTTCATTCAGGACAATCCAGAGAAGGAACTTCAAACTTTCATTTGTTTTTTTCAGTCTTCTATTTCTTGCTTTTTCTGTGTAAACAACTAAAATCATGCAAAGCTAACTTCATATTCCTAAGTGAAGTACCTGTCATTGCCTCATGGTCTAGCAGTACCACTGGACTGTAAAAACAAACTGAAAGATGTGACCTTTATAAAATATGGTAGAATGGAATCTTGCCAGATGATCTGTAGCTATGAGTGAAAGCTTTGTCTATAGTTAAATTTCAATACTGGAGCTTACTGTAGTTGTTTGCAAGTTCATAGGCTCAGTGACTACTCTTGGATTTTGTTATCTCGCTGTAGCAAATCTCGAACCACCATGTGCTGGGGAAACTAAGTTTGGAGGTAGGAGAGAATAAGAACATGCAACATTATCCTGGCCACTTTTCACTGAGAATCTATGTAAGCTGTTCAGTTACCAGAATAGCCTGAAAATAGAAGCTACTGATTTCTCCAGCATTCTTCACCACACTGGCTCCTTTAGAACATGTCAGATTTTTTTTTTAAATACCTTCTCCTTGCAAGTTCAGGGAGGGTAATTAAGCTAATGCCATAGATAAATTAAATGCTTTTAGTGTTTTATCTGTTATTAGTATAGTTATCATTGGATTTTGGGGAAAAACTGAAATTCCACCAAATGACTTGATTAACCCATCAGGAACAAGGGCAGATAGTGAATCCTAAACTCTTTTTTTCCCCCCTCTTTTTTTCTTTTTCCCCTGCCCACACAGAGGAAGAAGAAGCATTAACAGTCTTTGTTTCTCTTTGCCTTGTAAATCTTGTCATACCCATGCAGAATCAGGAATTATAAAGAAATATAATCTATAAATGAAACATATGTCTAGTTACTAAAGAATATTCTCTACTTCAAATTTTAAAAGTTTAAAGGATTTCTTTTAGTATTGTTGACAAGATATCATTTGCATTTGAAAGAAATTAAGTCTCATTAGGTTGAAAACAGCAGCTTTGGGGAGAGCTTCAGCAGACATTTCAAATAAGAAAATGGGAGATTATTCTTGGCTTTGTTGCTGGCACGAGAAAATAAGCCAGACTGAAAATGCATTTACTTTTTCCTGATGTCACCATTTCCTTGGTATTGGGGAATGAACAAATTTAATTAACTCAGTGGCTCACAAAAAGTAATCTCCAACATCAGTGCATTCATCTCACAAAAGCTAAAGTTGCTTTGCATCCTTTCTTCTAATAAGGATATGTAAAAATTCTCAGGAAAGCAAACATCCTTTGCTTTGACCTCCCGCTTGCTTATCTTAAGGTATTTCAATGTTTTCTTGTTTCACAAAGTAAAACTCTATCCCCAGTAAAACTTTCATTGGCATCCACATAGAGGAATAAAAGCTGTTAGAGAATATTTTATATAAGAATTCTGGTGAAGTTTGGATGTTCTGCAAGTTTGTGGCATATAAATCTTTATATTTTTCTGTTGTTGGTCCTTTGATGAAAAAGTCTAATGGACTTAGAGGTAAAAATATTTGAAGTATTCAAAAAAAGACTCTGGGTATGAAAGATGCTCTTTCTTGGCTAAATATTGCTATATTAACCATGATCTTTTGTGTTATCATAGGTCCTCTCTCTACCCCACCGGAGGCTTGTTTGCTACTGTAGGCTGTTTGAAGTGCCGGATCCAAATAAACCTCAGAAGCTTGGATTGCACCAGCGAGAAATATTTTTATTTAATGATCTTCTTGTGGTATGTATTTTCAGGTGGATAGACTTTGCATGAGGTATTCAGAAATGCCTATCTCCATTAAATCAGTGGCAATTAAGTGCATGAGCATTCCTAAAAATAAGTATCTATTACCTGTTACTCTGTACTCCAACAATCTTGGGATGATTAAGATTTAAATTTTCTTAATTTTCTTCATTATATATAATTTGCTTTTAAGCTGAATCCTTTTATTGATTACTACACTCTATTGTAAGAAAGTACTTTGATGCAATAGCTTTTACTATAAAGAACAAAAATTACCTCCAGTTTACCCATTTCCCTAATGGGTAAACAGAGACATTCTTTATTCCGTGAATAATGAATTCAAGCTACTTGTGGAAAAAAACCCTGCATACTACTTTGTATTCCCCAGATGTTCTATGAACCATATATGTTTATTCACTGAAACAGGATATGTTGAAAGACATTTTACAGTTGACTTTACTTTTTAGTGTGTGTTTAACTTGACCCAGTCTTTTGAAAACCAGACATACAAAAGTACTGATAGCTTGGAATTATTTGGTTGATTTACCCTTAAAAATAGGGAAATTTGTTGCACTCTATTTGTAATGTATTTGGCTGTTACCTGAGAAATAAGAACTAAACTAAGTTTTTCATGTTTTGTTACAAAAAAGGCACGCTTCAGATGCACAATTTTATTCTGTGTAATTTTTACATACCTTCAGACCTTAAAAACAGGAAGTAAATTTAAAAAAAAAAAAAAATCCTTTTGATTGTGAGTGTAACCTCCTAGTTGTAAATGTGAGCTTGGGTGTAACATGATGGCACGTTGTCATCTTCAGGTTGCAAGTTTTCTGTCATTTTTTATTACTTACTTAGATGTCAGTAGTTTTATCAAACTGTGTTGGGAGTAATATACACCAAATTTATCAGTTCTAGTAAAAGGCTATTGCCAAAAGTTAAAATTAGAATGAACTACTAAAAAAAACCCTCTTGGTAACAAAGAGAAAGAGTCATTGCATTCACACTTCAGAGAACCCCCAAATTGATGGTAAGTAGTACTATATTATTTCTATTGTAGCAAAAAGTAAAGGTTTCCACAGACTCAGAGCTTTTATTGAGGTAGGCACTGTACAAATCAGGGAAAACAGAGCATCACTGAATGAGGTAGTGTAAGATAGTATTCAAAGGTGAACAGAAGTGAAGCAGGTTTGGAAGGTCACAGCTGTGACGGGTTGACCATGGCTGGATGCCAGGTGCCCACCAAGTCGTTCTATCACTTCCCCCCCGTCTTCGCTAGACAGGGGAGAGGAGAAAAAGAAATATAACAAAGGGCTTGTGTGTCAAGATAAGGACAGGAGAGATCATTCACTGATCACCGTCACGGGCAAAACAGACTCAGCTTGGGGAAATCAACTC
>JANZLQ010000037.1:1990640-2030568 GCA_026212715.1 Elanus axillaris
CAAATTCTCTACCTCCTCCCCACCAGCAGCACAGAGGAACGGGGAATGGGTGTTGGGGTCAGTTCATCACGTGTTGTCTCTGCTGCTCCTTCCTCCTCAGAGGGAGGGCTCCTCACTCTTCCCCTGCTCCAGCGTGGGTTCCCTCCCACAGGAGACAGTCCACCATGAACTTGTCCAACATGAGTCCTTTCCACGGGTTGCAGTTCTTCATGAACTTCCCTGGCATGGGTCCTTTCCACAGGCTACAGTCCTTCAGGCACAGACTGCTCCAGTATGGGTGCCCCATGGGGCCACAAGTCTTGCCAGAAAACCTGCTCCATTGTAGTCTCCTCTTTCCACAGGACACAGGTCCTGCCAGGAGCCTGCTCCAGCGCAGGCTTCCCATGGGGCCACAGCCTCCTTTGGGCATCCCCCTGCTCCAGCATGGGGTCCTCCACAGGCTGCAGGTGGATATCTGCTCCACCATGGACGTCCATGGGCTGCAAGGGGACAACCTGCCTCACCATGGTCTTCCCCATGGGCTGCAGGGGAATCTCTGCTCCGGTGCCCGGAGCACCTCTTCCCCCTCCTTTTTCACTGACCTTGGGGTCTGCAGGGCTGTTTCTCCTACATGTTCTCACTCCTCTCTCTGGCTGCAGTTTCCATTCCACAGGAACTTTTTTTCCTTCTTAAATATGTTATCACAGAGGTGCTACCACCGTCACTGATGGGCTCGGTCTTGTTCAGCAGTGGGTCCATCTTGGAGCTTAGTATTTCTGGTTTTTTTTTTCTTTTATATTACACATTGTACCTTAAGGGTAACAGCTGCATAGAGACTACCTTTCAATATTTATTTGGTATCTTGACAGTTAAGCAGTCCTAGGGATTTTCATTCTGATTCTGTGCCTGTAGACTTTTATTTCTCTGACTTTGTCCCCTATATGGTAATATTAGTAAAAAGCCTTCAGGGTTTTGGGTTTTTTGGTTGGGTTTTTTGGTTGGTTTTTTTGGTTGGTTGGGTTTTTTTTACAGAGAAGTAATTGGAATAATCAGAGCTTAGTTTTTCTTGACTCTTTCTTCTAGATTATCCCAATGGCATTCGTCTCACATCAGCTGTTCCAGGAGCAGATATCAAAGTACTAATAAATTTCAATGCACCAAATCCTCAGGACAGGAAGAAGTTTACAGACGATTTGAGGGAGTCAGTTGCAGAGGTTCAAGAAATGGAAAAGCACAGAATAGAGTGTAAGTACAAAGGTACATACAACACAGCATTTTCAAGGTAATCAAAATAAGAAAAAAAAAAAAAAAGAAAAAAAAAGAGTATATGTATAACCCATTAGAACTCTTTAAAAGTTCAAGATAATGTGGGGTTTTTCCATGACACTGTTTCTAGAAAGAGGAAAAACCCAATGATATCTTAAGCCCTAGCTGAGTTCATTGACTGTTATTTACTGCAGCGTAGCTGCAGTGGAAATTTAGCCTGGACAAAGTGCAAGTAGAAATGGACAGAGTAGAGGTGGTTTTTTAATTTGTAGAATAAATTGCAGTAAGGATTTCAGGGATGATTTACATCACTCTGAAATTCTCAATGACAGCCCTTCAAATAAGTTTCACTGAATATTTCTTTATTCCCATGTTGATATTCCTGTATTATCTCAATTAAGTAGACATAACACAAATAGATATATTTTGCTGGAAGTTACATGAGTGCTTAAACACGGGATTTTATCTTCTGTATTTCTAAAAAAGCAATAGCCTTTAATCCTCTATGTTGTAATATAAAGCTATTGGTACAGGGATGAAGTTCCTCTCTGGCATTTAACAGTGCCAGAATGAACTCTTTTTTTATTATTCACAGTAATACATGATCACGTACAGAAATTGTGATGTTAGTATTAGAACTATAACATCCTTCATTATAGTCAATAATTGCAAAATTATTCTCTTTGTTTCAGCTGAGCTAGAAAAACAGAAGGGTGTAGTGCGTCCAAGCATGTCTCAATGCTCCAGCCTGAAAAAAGATTCTGGCAATGGGACGCTGAACAGAGCTTGCCTGGATGACAGCTATGCTACTGGGGAGGGGCTGAAAAGAAGTGCACTGAGCAGCTCCCTTAGAGACTTGTCTGAAGCAGGTAAGCACTGCCTCTATTTCCTGCTCTGACTAGTGCATGCAAAGATGCATGAATGATGCATATAAAGCCCAGCTCACAGTGGACTTCCAGAGCTAGTAATACTGAAACTTCAATAATTTTAAACAGCTTCTCTTTCATAGTTTGTGTTTAATTTCTGTTTGTTTTTTACCCTTGTTTTATTAAGCAACTACTATTTGAAAGCATTTAAGCCATTGTAGATTGCTATGTATACTTTTAAAGGAGAGTGAAGACAGAGGAAAAATTGTAAGTGTTTTTTAAAAAAAAGATTGACTTGTGCTAGGAGTAAACCACTTAGTTTTCCTTTCTTTTTTTCTTCCCTTTGCTTCTTCCCCTTCATACAATAGGCTTAGAAAGAAAAGAAAAGAAACTGGTCTCTGTGTAATGACCGCTCTCTGTGTATTTTGTGCTCAAATGTACCTGTGTTACCACTTTGATGAATGAAATTGAGTGAAGCCCTGCAAAATTCAGTCTAGAGCTATGTAATTCAGATACAGTGTGTCCTTGATGCTCTTTTATTGTTTTGTAACTCAAGATATAGTTCCCAATTCTTGCAAAAGAGGTTGTTGTGAAATACTATTGCCAATATAATAAAAGAAGCCCTCGTGGACAAGAATACTGATATCTCACAAAACCACTGATGTGTCTTAAGATTTATCAACCGATTAATATAGCTAAAGACTGGAAAGGAGTGGTGGTGTGATTTTTTAGCCAAAGAAAAGCCAGGGGAAGTTTGGTATATTTTTATTTTATGGTTTGCCTTGGTAATACACAACTGGCATAACCATGTAATACAGGCTACTGTGGCTAATAACCTTGTCTTTCAGTGTTAAACGTGATTCCTGTCATTTACAAGAATTCATATCTGAACACCATGCCCATGATTCAGAAACTACTTCTGGGGATAGTAGCAGCTATATATGTATATTTAATTTTTTTTTCTTAGTTCATCGTCTGTTACATAGTCTGATTTGTTCTTCTAATTGCAGTGATGATTTACAGTATAGTCATAATTTCAATACTATGTATATCTGTGGTAGTAGACACTACTTATCTTTTTCCTTTTTTAAGTTAAGAAGAGATTTTAGCTATGCTGCAATAAAAAAAATTGTTACAAACTGAAACTTTAGCCTGTGGTTTGTGGGTATATGTATGTGCATACAAATATGTAGAGAGTGAGCACTTCCAATTATTTTATTCTCTGTTTAGGCTTTCATACTCATATGTCCATTTGCTTTATTAAAAAGACCTAGCACCTTGATCCAAAATCAGGCTGAAGTTGAATATTGGTGCTTGTTTGGCTTCAATGGATTTTAGATCAAGCCAGTAGTCTTCACCACTTTTATATCCACTGTTATATTTGAGGATACTTCCATGATCCTTTTTTGTTGTTTTGGTTTTGTTTCATTAGAATGAGAACTACCATATTATCGAATATGTGAGTTCAGTGGGTATCTGTACCCATAAATGTGATTTCCAATTTATTTTTTGCATCCAATAGGAATTTTTCATCCCTGTCTTTCAAGCATTGCCATGTATTTAAAATCATGTTATGGGTTTTATGCAATAAACAAGTATTTGTTATCATGAAAACATTTCATGTTTCAACAGGGCATGCCTACAATTGGGCATGCTTATTACTGAAAATAGGTTTTTTCCATAATAAAAAATAGAAGTCACTCACAGACTGGAGGGTTTATCAATGAGATTGTTAAACCCAACTAAACTTAATTTTAACTTCAAATAGTTGTGAATTATGGAGAGTTTCTGTTTGGTCTTGTGCAGTGCAACTGACTTGAGAAATTACATACCTCTTATTTGCTTTGTTATTTGGTGTAGTAATTTTAATGAGATTATACATGCTTTTTCTGCCTTTTGTCATTGAATAGCTTGCATGTGAGGCTGATTTGGTTTTTTCTTATATGGGGAGATCCATAGAAAAACAAAGAAATCTCTTTCAGTTAACAAGATACTGTGTCATAGCGATTATACCATATTAAATTGCTTCTGTGAAAGACTACTGATTTAGGTTGCCTCAATTCTTTTTGTAGATTAAACACAGGATCAACAAGAAGGAGGAACATGAGTAGTGGGACTGTGTGTGGATGTGTGCCTTTCTTTAAGAAAAGGCATGATGAAAGTGGATTTGTAGAGAGTTCCTATCTACAGTTAAAGAGAAATAAGTATGTGAGAAATGAGAAAATTGCCTGAGAAAATTGCTGGTTGCATATTTATGCAGTAAGGCAGATAATTGTCCAATGAACATTGCAAAAACAAATTGAAAATTTTTAAATATTTATTCAATGAAGGGGAAATCTGATTGAACAGCATTTTGGTTGCATGGGTATATGACAAAACTATTTAAGAAAATAGTCCATTACTCTCTACCAGATATCACAGTAGTAAATGGTGGCTGTGGAAAATTACTTTAAATTTCACTCTTGGAAAAGAGTGATGATTCATAAGCTTCTTAGATCTAATGAATGTTGATACCCTGAATGATTCTGACTCCTATGCTGTAAACCATAAGGACAGGCAAGATTTCTCTGTCAGGAAACAATGTCAAGAATCATTTCCTGATGGTTGTTCTTCCATGCATTTGCCACGATAGCTTAAATCATAATTGCAAAAAGGATGTGCATGAGGGTCTCTTGATTTAAAGATAGTGTTGTTCATTGTGGATTGAGAGTTCTTTGCATGGAATAAAAAGCAGGATATGGCAACCAACTGTTCCAAGATGTGAGTATGTCAAAAGTATTTATTGCTTTATTTTTCTCAAGAGAAAAATATATTTCTATTACATAGTTTTGAGCTATAGTCAAGGAAGAGCTGAATTTATTTGTCCCAGACTTTGAAATTCTTAATCTACACACAAATATTAGAAGACAAATCTTAATGCAGTTAAAGCTGAGTTTTATGGTTTCCAATAGAATTCTGGACATTTCAGCACTTACTCCATATACAATTACATGATAAGGTGTGAAAAGTGTGGAGTCCCATCATGGCCATTAGTACGTGGGAGGAATGATTTGATCACTAAAGCCAAGCATGGAGGATTAGACTGGCTGCATATCTGATTCTGTGTGTCTCAGGTTTTTTGACTGGTTTTAGGCTAGTCAATCTAAATTCCAGTGACTTTGAGTTGCTGGAGGACCCAGTGCTTTCACATTGAGCTTACAGTGGTGAGCACCTGTGGAAATCAAGCTTTATTCACCCGATCTCTAATGTGTAAGGGGGAAATAATACTTACACACTGCACTGGTTTAAAAACTGTAATTTTATGGTTTGCCTTGATAATACACAACTGGCATACCTATGTAATATTGGAATCTGCACAGAAGTGCAGGATGTTATAATGGTTGTTATTAATGTAAGTTGTGCTTGTCTCAATCTTCTGAGCTATCTCAAAACAATCACAGACCAGTAGAGACTACTTAAGGAAAAAAAAAAAGCAAACAGCAAAACCAAAATGAGAACATAAATTAGTTTTAGAACTAAAATAATTCTATTTGTATATTGCATATAATCTCAATCGTCAACCTTTAACTTTTAAATGTTTCTTTTGTTTGTTTGCTTTTTAATAATTTAATCATGTATTTTTTAAAATTTCCTATATCCCAAAATGTAACGGAAGAGACTGTAGAACTTCTCAGCATTATAATCCCCTTAAAAAGAGATGTGAGTTCATGCAATTACAGAACCCTTTCATCTGTTGAATCAATCTGTGATGGGATAGTGTAGTCCCTTGGCTCCTCTCTCGTCTGATGTAGCCAGGGTTACTAGGTTATTTTCTCCTTCCTCTCCCATGGATTTTGCTACACTATATAGGAGAGAGGATACCAGGAGTCTTTTTCTCCCTTATTAGAAGAGCTTTCCAAATAGGGATTTTTCCTGTCTCTTCTCTTGTCAGTTATGTTTCCTATTCTTCAGTGGAATAGCAACAGTAATGGGCATGATAGACTTTACTGGTTTTTTTTTTTACATAAAACAATTTTTTTATGAATAAAGTCTTTTGTGATATGCATATGTTCATATCAAACCATTTTACAAGTATGTTGTACAAAGACACCCCACACTGTATACAAACACCTTTGTATCAACAACTTCTCTGTCTTATGGAAGAGACACTGTTTGCTTTTCCACTGAAGGAGTTTAGCAAGATGAGGTGTGGTTATGCTGTTTTCTCATCTCCCAGGGTTTAATCAGTATTTTGAGAATAATCTGTTTGAAGATGCCAAGAAACTATTTTTATAATTGATGTGTGATCTTAAGACTGTACCTGTTTCACCCAGAAAACAAGATGAAAATAAGGTTAGAAATATCTTTTCACCCTGGAAAGTGGTCTCTCTAAATTAATGATTAGACCATATTTAGATAATTTTGAGCAAGTCAGGTTGGGTAATACCTATAAGCTAAGTAGCTAGATGGTTACAGATCCTGCTGCTGCTCTGCTCGGAATATCATTTTCACAGCCTGTGGAGGCCAGTAAGACAACTCATGAGAGCTGCTACATTAGTTTGCTTTAGCAAAACATTAATTTAGAACTTTTTTCCAAACTTTTTCCTAAGACATACAAAGCTAGATCCTAATACGTTATTTAGATATCAAGTATCTCTCTGACATAGAACAGAGTTTCATGAAATACAGGGTAGCAGTGAGAAATATTTACATTTACTGTGACAATCTGTGAGACCAATTTCTGCAAGGTAGAATGGATTTTTATTAATGAAACTCTATACTTTCTTTTGGAAGGTTTAAGTTCGTAAAAATGTTGTGATCACGTAGTATTTCTACTATAAATGTGAAACATTCTTAGTCCCATATAATGCATGTATATATGAGGGACACATTATACTTATGTAAGTTAAAGATATTTCTTACAAAGAATATTCATATCTAACCAATAAATTGTTGGAATAAATCAGAAAAGATTAATTAACTGAATTTTAATTTTATAAAAGTAAATTTAAAACCACTCTAACATCCTTAAAAATTTCAAGTAGATCAATATATATTAAGCAAAACTGGTCTTCAGATTTGATGAGTAAAACCTTGCTTTATATCACAGCTGTTAATTATCATGAAGGTACAGAGTTATGCTTACATACAATTCTAGTCAAGAGTCATCATTTTCTTGAAATGCATTGGAACGCTGCAGCTCTAGGGAAACATTTTTGAGGTGGGATGCCATCTCAAAGACGAGAGAACAGTCTTGTATAAACATACACTGGCCAGGGGAATGCTCTAGAGGATTTACTTAATAGCTTTCATATCACACTGTAGGTCAATACAGAATTGGGTTCAATTTGTTTTTAAGAAAATAAACAAAGCAATCTTTATTGTGATAGTGCCTATCTGTGGGAAATTACAGGCATTTTAAGTAGGATTTTCTGTTTGTTCTTGGCTTTGCTAGTACTACTTTGCCCTGAAGTTATTCTAAGCAAAAATCCATCTGTCTCTTTCTGTCCATATATAAAGTGTATATACCGTGTTCACGGTTATTTTATTAGAGACTTTGCCATATGCAAAAGGCATTAGATTTTCCTGGTTTTCTTCAGTTTTGGCCACATTTAATGACTTGTGGCAGCTGCCAGTCTTATTTGCAATATTGACTGCTAAGTTAAGAGATGGCTATCTTCCTTTGTGTTTTTTGTATCAGCAAGCAAAAGTGATCTGAGTGTTAATCAGTACTAACCCCATTAGCAGAGCAGAAAAATACCAAAGCCTGAGTAGAAGTAAAAATAAGGGATTAATTATCAAATGCAGTTTTTCTGGGAGGATTCAAAAGATAGCACAGTTATGGTTTTTATGAGGCTAAAACTGCAGCAAGAGATGAGCCGCCAAGCTTTTGACAAAGAGCCTGTCTAGGGGAATTGTTCAAAATACCAACAAATTTAACAAGCCAAACAAAACACCTTGATGACAAATGCCTTCCCCTCAATTTAGTGTCACTGTAGAGGGGTTTGTAGTGGGGAGGCATCCCCTGACCCACCAGGCCAATGTTACCCTTATGGATTCAATAGGTGGTATTTTTAGATCATACTGGTAGTATAAGACTTATAGGTCTTAATTGGTCTATGAGAGGGTTTGTCAAGAAGTAAGGGTGAACCTCCCAGTAATCACTGTTGTGTCCCACCTACAAACCAGTCCCAAAGTTCTTCTCTTTAGCTCTGGTACCATAGGCCTTTTGGGCTTCTAAAGATGAGGGTATGTGCCTTATAGGTTCAGTGATGCTGAAATCTAAACATTCCTCTGCAAAACCACCTCTTAGAGTAGAAGATTCTGAAGGCAGCAATGTACCAATGCAAGGTGGAGACTGTCTTTGATATTTGGCCTTGCAGGAAAGCAAGGAGAAAGCATTGAGAAAATTTAGGTTTCTAAAAACATGCAGATTTTAGAGAAGCTTTGAGAACCTGACCGTTCTTCAGAGGTTATCTTTGTTTATACACCCTGCCAGTAAAGTATTTTGAAACTTTGCAAAGCAATGCTCAACAAGCTATCTTTTAAAAAACATGTTTCCACTGCAGCCATATGCTATTTTCTCTCATGTGAAACGAGAGAGAAAATCTGGGATCCTGTGTCTTATATGTAGCCACTGAAGTATTCTGGCTCTTTAGGCAAACAGTCTGGTGTTTCATGTGTAGTTGTAGGAAAATGTCTTTGGCGATTTGAGAATATTGGAGAACGAATCCATCATACTTAAGGATAAAGCACTGCACAGCTAAACAAACAAAATCTAGCCATAATGTCAAGACAGATTCCAGATTTATTGATAAAAAATTAAGTTTAGTTTTTTTAAAACCTCATGAAGAAGATTATATGAAATCCACTGAGGTTCAAAACTGAAAATGAAATGATGAAACTGATGCCCCTCACCAGTCTCCCACATGGAAGTTAAGAATATGCCACTATTAAATTTTGTATTTAGATTAATAACACCCCACAAATATATATGCATATGCTACCAGTCTTTAAAGAAAGAAACTTCATAGACAATTAGATTCCAGGATACTGCACAATTTAAAATTGTTGTTGGTCAACATCATAACCATACTACTAAATATTAGATGCTAAAATACATGTATTTTAAAAGTTATACAAATTTTAAAAAAATCACACCCCGCTAATGATAGTTGATTCACAACAATACCTCTTAAAAATTAGTCAGAAACTTAATATAACTACTGGCCTTAAAAAGCTAAGTTTCTGCCTTACTTAGTAGCTGCTGTACCAGTTCAGTGCAATGTTAACCCCCCTGCAGCTCCTCTAGTTGCATTTAGAGACTCCTCTAGTGATTCAGGGAAAGCAGCTGTTTTTCACCTGGGTCTTGTCTCAGTCTCTAATCTATGGTGTTGCATGTCCTGGGCAGGCAAGCGTGGGCGACGCAGCAGTGCAGGATCGCTAGACAGCAATATGGAAGTAAGTAGGAAGTTACTGATGTCTAGCTGGATGTGATGATGTGCATTTCAAACCTTTCTTTTATATACATATTTTTTTGCTCTTTTTTCTTCTAACATATAACCTGCCTGCCTCAAATAAAATGCATGCCTAGGCTACTCACTCCGTATTCTTCCAGCTTAAAAAGCACTGACAGCTTGTTTTAGACCAATGCCATTTTTGGTTTGAGCTAACCTTGTTCCCTTTGTTCCTGCAAGCATGGTTAAATGAATATGATGTGTCCTTTTGCCACCGTTTCAGTCTGGTCCCAGCTTAAAAGCCCACTTGCTCTTTGTTACAAAGTACACTGTTCTTGCTGTTTGGTATTTAGCTACAACTACTGACTTTCATGCTCAACCATTCCCATTGCTTATTTTCGAGTTAAATTGCTAAATGTATGCAGTCATGACACCATGGAATTGCACAGATAGGGCATGGGAGGAAGAAATTATTAAGACAGGTGAATTCAATGTGGATTTCATGAGATTTCATTCATCTTCAAACCATTTATATATACTGTTCATGTCTCTGAATTCAGCTTGCAGATTTTTTCTTTTTTTCTTTTGTTTTTCTTTTTTTTTTTTTCTGTGTTTGCTTTAGGTAGATTGCAGTTTAAATCTAGCACACTTTGCCTACGTACTGTTGTGTCCCTTAACTCTTTTTAAAAAAAATACAAAACCCAAACTTCCAGAAACTAAATACACCATTCCAGGCTAAATAATAGAGAACATTGGACCACAAGTCAGAAGAACACAATCACATAGAAATTTTAGTGGCAAAAATGGTATGGTTCCATTTAACACATATTTCAGAGGTAGGCTTGAGAAGCAGCACTGTGGCATATAGTAGTGGAAAACTACTATGAAAAAAAAGTTTAAAATACTGTTTTGAAATCTGAATTGTAACTAATATTTGCTGCTGTGTGTTTAACTATTTAGGTTGAATTTAATGTAGTTTTATTTTTTGTTGTAAAAAAGCAAGTATGGTATTTTTCACAGTATTTAAAAATGTATTTTTCCTTTAAAAACACACTCCTAGGTCTTATGTCATGTTACTCTTCTGTGACATTTTTCTCATTTAAAGTCATAGCTTTTGATATTAAAGCATTGAGAGAACATTTAATGCTTAAAATACCCCAAGAAGGGCATGAATGCCTCATTGGCAACTTAGAGAAGGTGGAAGTAAAATTTTTCCTAGAACTCTTAACATAGTCCACCCATGTGAACACTGAAGGAGGAGTTTGTGGGTCAGTGTGAACTTTTTCTTTTAAACATTTTAAGATTTTTTTAATTTTTATTTCTATTAATTTCTTTTTAGGGGTCCATCATTAGCAGTCCTCACATGCGCCGAAGAGCTACATCAACCCGAGAGTGTCCATCTCGCCCTCACCAGACTATGCCTAACTCCTCCTCACTCCTAGGTTCCTTATTTGGTAGTAAAAGGGGAAAGCCACCTTCCCAAGGCCATCCACCATCTGGCTCATCACAGCAACCTTCGCACCCTCCAGTAATCCCACATCAGCAACACTCACAGCATCCTTCTGCCATGCATCATGCAGGGCCAGCTGAGGGGCAGACACAAGCACAAGTGCACTCTCACCATTCACAGTACTGTCATATGCAGCAGAACCCACCACCCTACCACCACCATCACCACTATCACCCTCCCCAGCATCTCCAGCATCCACACCAGTATCACCAACATGTGCCCCATTCCCAGCATGCGGCACACTCCCAGCATACTCCTTACATGCAGCACCCCCATGCACAGCATACCCACTCTCCTCACCCGCCACTGCCCCCTCCACACCCAGGACACTCTTCTCATCCCCAACACTCTCAGCATCACCATGGACCACCACCACCCCCCTCCACTTCAGCCAGCACTAAGCCCAAACACAGTGGCATCAGCACAATAGTCTAGAACATATTGACCCTCCCAATAATGATAATTTTTAAAAAAGTTACAAAGGCACTTACAGGAAGCAACAAATAATATTGTCAATTTTTACGTAGAGAATTTGAGTTGTGTGAGCTTAAAGGCTTGCTGTTACTAAATAAAATAATTCAAGTTAGTGCAATCGATACTGGTTTCAGTTATCTACTTGACAGATGTTTACCATCTCATTAGTTCTTATTTCCAACTGCCTTGAAAACATGCTGCTTGCTGAACATGAGTAAAGCAATCTTTTACATCAAATCCCTTGACAATTTTACATGCATAATAAAAACTTAGTCTATGAAACAAGGAAAAAGTGATACAGAACCAAGTGTTGCATTCTTGCTCTTTTCTTGTCAATGGGCAAAAAAAAAATAAGTAGACCTGATATGGTTGATGAAAGTACGTAAGTAAACTTTATATAATATAAATATATACATATAAATATATATATATACTGTATAGTTAACATTTGTGCTTGGAAATAATTTTTTTCAGTCCACAAAACTAGCAATATAGACTTTACAAGGAATTCCACTTACTTGATAGGACAGTATAATAGATGAATAGCATATGAAAGAGTAGACCAAAAATATTAACTGTTAGAAACAAATTTCAGACATTTCAGTATTTTCATTGAAAGTCCTCTGGACTTGCTAAGATTTCTAAGCAATCATTACTAAATGTGCCAAGTAACATAGCATTTAAATGTTGTAGTCAAATACTGCTTTGTATAAATCCTTATTTTATTAATACGATAATATCATACGTAATCAGTATTATAACTGCTCTGCTATTTCAGGTAAGCAAACTCGTTAAGATGCAGTAATTATACCGTAGAAATGTAGGATGACCATTTACCAGTGGTCATCTTCAGGCATTGGTCACACAAATTCTTAGACACTTTAAAGGCTGTGATAACTGTGAATTTACACAATCCACATTTCTTTTGTATGCATATGATTTAATGAACACACATGAAGAGTTACAACAGGTGCATGTATACACTGCAAAAACATTCATCTCAAACATGAAAATGGCAAACTTCCATCTTTTTCAGCTACTTTGTTTCCTGTTTACCATAAATTCTCATTTTTACCCCCAGTGAAGCTGAATTCTAGTCAGAGTGTTTCCAGGTGGAAGTGCTCTAAAACTTGAAGGTTTGTTTTAGAATTTAGTATAGGGTTTTTTGATATATATATATATACCTATTACAAAAATATGTAATTCCATGTAGCCATGTGCTAGCAACAAAGTGGCTTCACCATTTTTACTCATCACTTTTGTTAGTTTGAAAGTATCCAGCACTCAGCAGGCTGAGTTTATGCTCAAACCCTCACTTTCATAGTCCAGTTAGTTGCAAGACATCACATAAAAACAGGCTGTGCTGTTGTTGCTTATGTGTTGTAATCAAACCATTTGCAAATTTATATACAGTTTTTATCCCCAAATCCTGTACAAAGTTATACATGGCGCCTACTTTGTAGTTTCAGCATTTTGAGCCACTGCAAGGACTTTACACCTAAACAGTAGAGACAAAGGAATCACAACTGCAAAACTGTACCAGCCTTAAAGCAAACCTTGAAGAGGATGAGCAAAAAAAAGTTCCAGTGTGAGTTGGGTAAAAGTAATAATATTAACAACCAGCTGATTTTCTGTTTAACAGTAATAAAATTGTCAGGAATAATGAGGACATGAGAACAAGAGAGTGACTTTTCATATTGGCTTGCTCATAGCATCTCTAATTTTTGGGGGGTAGGGGGGACAAGTTGAGTAATTTTTTCCCTTTCATGCCATTGATATCACAATACCAGCAAAACTGCGAACTGAGCACTTTGTTAACCTCCACAGAGAGCAAATACAGCAATCTAGAGTTTAGCCTTTTGTTTAAAGCTGTCCATGTTTGTTTCACACGTGTGCAATATGTTTTCCCCTTCTGCTCCTTCTCCTCTAAATTATGTTCATGAAAAGAAAAGAAAATGGGTAGTTACATTATTATTTTTAAGTATCACTCATACTATTCTAAATTCTGTGGCTTACCTTAAGGGACTCATATGGGTCCCCTGAGGCTCTGTTCATTGCAGTTTAAAAAAATATATACTGTTCTTCTAAGGGAAAGTAGAAATGTCTGCATGTCATCTAATATTATTAGTGTGAGGCTACACTCTACATATTGTATATTTGCAAAATATATCAGTGTTACTGTTGATATTAGTTGAAGTAAAGTGATAACATATTTCAATATGTAGACTTTTCTTCATACATCTGTACCAATAGTAGAGTCTAACTGTAATTTATAGGTTGTTCCAGAAAAGATAAAGAACCATTCAGGTATAAACATCTTTCAGAAACCACATCTTTTAACTAAAACTGAGGTAAGAATGCTCCTCTTCACTGAATGATGGAGTCTGTACTTGTTTCAGATGCAAAGTTATAATGTAAGTAAAGTTGCCTGTGTATGGAATAAAACTAGAATATGCAGTATCAGTGGAGAGGAAAATCTGACTCTAGCTGTGTTAATTAACAGTGAAGATGTTAAATCTCTGAGATCTGCATTTGGTTTATGTTTAAAAACCCCTTTCATTAATTTAAATTAGTTACATATAAATTTTCTAAACTTATACAGTAAGCCACATTTCAATGCTTGACCACTGATTTTCCATGTCCAATCAATTAAGTATTCAGGAGATGTCACAAATGTGCATACAAAGAACCATTTACACATGATTTCATGTACACATGGGGAAAGAGTTTGTGCCAGCCCTCTAGGTGCATTAAGTCATATGTGTAAAATTACAGCTCATTCTGAGGCTAGTTTAAAAAACAAAACTGGTCATACAAGAGCACAGTATTTGTAAACTCTCTTATTTCAAGTCAATGAGGAGAAACAGTGGACTTTTTGCTTTTTTTTTTTTTAAACTGTGTGTTTGTATGTACTTTTAACAAACAAATGTGTCTTGATGTCAGCATAAGTCTTAAGAACTTCGCTGCTTGTTTAGGGTTGTCGTATAACCTCTCTGACTCCGTCCTTGATTAACAATTGCTTAGAGCAGTGTGGATCATGCCTAGAATAGGAGAATGATAGTACTTTAATACTGTGTGTGGTTAAGAAATTTATTTTTTTCAGCCTGCAGGCAGGAGTAGAATTGAGAGGGTCTTTCTCAAATGCCATTGCCAATTAAAAACTGGTACAGAACTGCATAGGGTGACCATGTTTCTCTTTTCCCATAAATGATGTGGCAAAGTAGTAATGCTGATTTGGAAAAATGAAAGGGAAACATAAAGAGTGAAGGTGTGGCAACAAAAATCTTTTCTGGGACAACAATCAAATATATATTTGGGGGTTTTATTTTTTTAAGTTAAGAATGAAATGTAAAACAATGTAAAAACAAAAAACAAAGTTCATCCTAATATAATGTGCGTCTTGTATTGCTAGAAAACCCCAAGTCTAACATACAGTGTAGAATGATTTTCCCACCATGTACTGCATGCAGCAGAAGCCTCTTGTTTCTTGATAAAATGAGCTGAAAGACAGTCAGCAGATATTTAAACAATGAATCTCTAGATGTTGACTTGCTGTTCCATATGAAGCTGTGTGTTTTCTGCAGTTAAGCATGCATTTTGCTGTTCCGTTGTAAAATACCATCGCACTTCTTGCCTGCAAAATGGATTATTGTGTATATATTTAAAAGAAAAGTGGAACCAATAACAAGTTTAAATTTGGAAAAGAGAAAAGGGGGTGGTGAAAATGGGACTAGTAGGGGGAATAGATAATTCTCTAAATTGTACATAATGTGTAAATTAGTATTACTAGAAGTCTGCAGTCACTTTGAGGTTGCCTATCTCCTGCTAGGAACTTAAATCAGCTTTGAGTTGTATTAAACTGTTAGAATTAGGTCTTGAATGCAGACTGTTAAAGACTTCAAAAAACGTTATGCATACAAGAAGCTTCTGTTCTGGGGAGGCTTGAGACCCCTTTTGTAACTATGGGGAAGAAAGGAGTGCTTTCATTTTAATATGCATTCTGTTTGTAAGTAGTAACAGAACCTATTGATGTAAAACTATAACTGTGATCATGTGGAGAAGTCAAATAAATCATTTAAAACTCTTTGTTTCTCATTTTGTGTAATCTAAGAACTTCAACTCTTCAGACTTGAAATGAAGGATGTTTCTTCCAATGGTATCCTGGCCCTGCTGAGTCAATGGGATTTCTGCTACTCACTTCAAAGGGGCCAAGATTTCAGTCTTCATCTTAAATTAAAGATAAGTTGGTGGAAATGGTGGTCAGTACTGTGGAGACTGTGATCCCTTCTCAATAGCTTTTGATTTGTTTGGTGGTGCTGTAAATACATTTAGTTCCAAAATATGATAAAAAGCAATAAATACAACACCTAGATCTGCAAACAATAAGAGGTAACACTGAAGAGGCTTTTTGGTGCACTATTTACCAAAACATTCTAACCTTGAAAAACAGTAACCAGATTTTGAATCTCCTTAAACATGAGCTGTCCAGCACATTCAACTGATGCCATGAATCTTTTGGCTATCACATTGCCTTAGGAGCTTATGTTCTTCAGATGACTGTCTGCCCTTGACTCGTAAGTGTTCTAAGTTTGTCCTTCCCAGGGATGCCGTCCTTCATTCCCTAAGTGTAACCTGAACTCTTTGGATCAAGTTTTGAGAGCATTCATTGCTTCTGTGCACCTGCTGGCAGGGAACCATCGTCATGCTTCAGTAAGTGATGTAACTGTGAATATTATCCCATTACTACTTGTATTTGTGTGTTGTGTGTCTTAATTTGTATCACAGAAGGATCATTACGCAGGCGTATTTGCCGCACAAGGCCTTCACAATATTTGATGTTATGCTCTTGCAATTACTTTAGATAATAACCTGTGGCACACTCACTTGTGTTCTTATTTTTGTGCATTTCTTAGATTTCAATGGGATTACAGTGTGTCCATAAAGCCTGTTAAAACTAATGCTTAGCTATCAATTTAAACTCAATATTGTGTTTGCTTGTTTTTTCTCTATGAATTTTAGGAGATTCTTGAATTATTTTGTGTGAATAATCGACTATGACCTATTTCTGAATGGCAGTAATTTCAGACTGTACCTCTTGATCCATGATTTTTTTGATAGGTAAGTACCCATTTATCACTAGATACTTCCAGTGTGCCATCCCTCTGAGCTGTGTGACCCATTAGAAGATAACCAGTACCTCATAGAAACTTTCTGTTAGTGGAAATAGAAGAATTTTCAGTGAAGTTCTTTACTGGTACTTCTATTCCTGTTTTAGAAGCTATCATTTTAAGAATTTTGATACATCTACATTTTGAGAAGGCAAAGAGTCCGTCTTCTCTGATTTAACTCTAAGAGCCTGTAAATGTTGTTATAAATCTGGGGTTTTTTCCTGATTCATTTTACAAGTAGGACCTAAATAATATGTCTAAATGCTGCTGCTTCCTACCTAAACTAATACTAGGTTGAAGGCATTTGTGAGCTGGCACTACTGAAGAAAAATAAAGAGCTGAAGTAACCTCAGCAGCAATTGTGGTTTGTGTGATAGATTTGTACTGGTTGCACCAATGCCAAGTAACTTAATTAAAACAATTCAATGTAGGTTAGGCATGTGACAGTCTAATAGATCACAGTTGTTGATATTTGATTATTATTCAAGACATTCTTTAAGTCTCTGATAAAGCTTGTATGTACGTACCTAGTGAAAAATGCCTCCATTTAAGAGGTTTTATCACCACCTTACTGAGGATAGGCAATCTTACCCCAATGTTAAAAAAAGGGTCAAGGTTTTCTGTCATAAATTTTAACTCTCATAAATTGTAATGAAAATCACATATTTTGCAAGTCAAAAGTCTAATGTTTGAAAACTTTTCCTAAACTCTGTCCTATGTTTGTGCATTTTATATGTTTGTGTGCATGTATCAGTACACACAATAACTGCATGAAGTAATTGTCATGCAATAACAAGCTACTTCAGGCTCTTCCAGATAGCATCTTTTTAAGAGGGGGTTACTTTCCAGGTATTTTCTGTATTATTTTGGTTGAAATAAAAAACTACAATATTGAAATGACAGGAAAACAAACATAAAAAAACTTCATATGTTTGTCTTCTGAAATATGTTTTATCTGTATCTCCAGGTTTTTGTTGACTTAACCATCTCATGAATTCTATTTATAGTTGGCCTAATGGCTGATTTTCATTCAGGAGCTTTATAAAACTTAGTGTAGTAGCATTTTACCACATATTTATTTGGAGTATATGTAATAGTTGTGTTTTATTCATTAGCTACAACCTCTGCACAGGTGAGATTTAGGACCCCCAATTATTTTTAAATTTGTTGTACAGTATCACAGGCCCTGTTCACACAGTGTCCATTGTATCTTCCATATACTCTTGCTTATTCCTCAGCATTTTAGATGGAGCTTGAAACATTAAGCCAATTTCTAGGGGTTTTTTTTCTGCAGTCATTCAAACAACTGTCAGAAGATACCAGAACTATGATGCTGTTAGGATTGTGTGATAAATCATATTTCAGCATATGTATGTACTGACAAACATATTTGCATATGATGAACAATGTACTTACAGTAACATGCCATAATAAATCTTTACTGGTATTATAGCTGCATTATATACACTTTTTTCGAAAGGAAGCATACTGGACTTTTAGCCTACTTACTAGCTTCTTAGTGCTTTTTGCTGCTATATTTTGTTGATATAAATTCCTAGAGGAGAACATAGCACAGCTAACTTGATAGAAATATCTAAAATACACAAATGATGGAAAAATGCTTCATTTTAGGTGTATTTTTTAGTAGACTTTGTTTCCTATTATTTCAAGAATTAAAAGCCAAATCCTGTATTACTTGGTAAAACTAAATCAACTGCAGGATGAGGCTCACCATGAATGTTAGGAAATGCTTAAATTAAGTTCTCTGCTTGAAGTACTTCCTAAGCTGAATAAGACTTAAATGAAAGTTGTGTGGGTGATTTTGACTTAGAACCATCACTTTTTTCAATTGGTTAGATTTATTATTTTTACTATATGTATAAATGCATATTTTTAGGGATAAAATGTTATTAAAAAATCCACTTTATTTGGCATTTTTGCAATAGCTGAGATGTGAAATTAGCATCATGGTTCACAAGACACAGCCAGCTCAAACAAATCACAGAAGCATACAATTTTTCAGCTCCATTGTAAAATGACATACACTATTTTAGCTTTCATTTAATTCTTCATATTTAGACATAGTGATTTAAACAGGTATATATAATGAGGAAAGAAAAAATAATCTGTCTTTAATAAGATGAATAGGGTAAATTCATTCTAACAAATGAAATGTTATGCATGCATAGTGAAAAATGCTTTCTCTCTACAACTTCTCATTTCTGCTACAAAAGAATGCAAGTATTTGACAAAGAAATGGGGTTTTTTTGTCTAGGGAAACAGAAAAAGCAAGGACTGTGCAGGTGCTCTGGGTTGGGAGGCTGTTAGCAATGGTATCACAATAAACCAAAGCTGGAAATTAATTAATTTAATCATTACCATTATGATTATTTTTTTATATGAGGGAGTAATCTGACTTTTGACATGGAGTTTCATCACATTTGGATCCAGCTGTACTGGTATGTGCAGCCTTTCCTTTCTGCGTGATCCTTGGACAGGAACGCATCATTTCATGAAGCTGTACAAACTGGGGGTCCCTCTTCCTCTTCAGGTCCCCATGCACCAGGCACAGCCGAGGTGTGGGTCAGGCCAGAGAGCAGAGGGGAGAGCACTTTTGTGAGTGTAGGTAAGCAAATGCTGCACTGGGGGGGTGAGGGAGGAAGGAAGCAAAGGAGCACGTCTCATTTTGGATGCATGACCTTGGCAGGACTGCACGTGTGCAGTGGGGTGCGACCCCCATGAGCATTTTTCTCCTCCATAAGCTCGCCATATGCTCTTGGCTGATTATTATTTTCATTTTACTGGCTAATACTCCTTTATATCCATCTGCAGCAACAGAGAAGAACATTTTTATTTAATGATTCATCCTATATATTTTCTTTTCCATCTTTCTGGTAATCACGTATCTCTGCTTCTGCCTCAGCCCTTACCTCAGGCTCCAAAAATGCCTTTGCGGTAATTTAAAATAAAATAAAATAAAAACCAACAAAGTAAAAACCGAAACCAAAACAAAACCAAACCACAGCAGCCATAGTTTGAGATACTTCTGTTGTGCATCAAGACTTGAGTTTTGAAGTGCAGTGACAAGAAGTAGTATTTTCTAGCCCAATGAGAAATAGGTAAAGTCTTCTAGGCAGGACTTCAAGCATCCTAGTTGTTTATAACCCTGAATTTTCACAGCATTTCAGCAGTTTTTAAAAAAGTCTTTGGATTATGTGCTAACTTCTGCTGTAGCAATTTGTAAATTTTCAAAATAGTTTGCATATATATTTTATACCTAAAGGTGGGGGAAACTTTGTTTCTACTCTTTCTAATTTTTTTCTGCTACTGCAGCATTCAGATTTCAAGACTATTGGAATATTTCATGACCCTGGTAACTTACTTGCAAACTGCCAGCATAGCTTCACACAAAATAGGTGTCTTTATATTAGCAGTGAGTCACAGGGGAGGCAGCCTGAACAACTCCTCTGACTATGTGGATTTGAGGGGAAAAACAGATGCCTCATCTAGGATGAAGCAAATTATTGGACTGAAAAAATACTAATAAAATGTTCCAGAGATGGTGGAGCTCCTTCCTTGGTCTCCAACATTACAGTATAATAAAATTTATTTTGGCAAAGAGGGTCTTGACCCATCTCCCTTCTTGTATTCATTAGTACTGCCAAGATGTGCTTTATGCAGTTACTGCAGGGTCTTTTTGTAGCCACCCTTGTTCTCTCACTTATCACTGTCATTTTTGTGTGGTATGAAACCTATACTGTCCAGGTTGGCTTGCTGCTCTTTATCCACAAACATCCTCATACAGAATCCCACAGTAACAGCTTGTTTCCTGGATTGTGAGTTTAGGTTATCTCCTTCACAGGGCAAGAATTATACTTCATTTCAATACAATGTTGGCCTGTTTTCTCTCTCTTGAAAATTGGCTGTAAAGAAAAATTTACAAAATTTATAAATTTATAACTTGAAAGAAAATATTTTAGAAAATATAAGATAATTTAGGGCTTCCTTTTAATCTAATGTGATAGAGCTGATTGACAGTTTGCCTGCAAGTGCCACCTTAAGTTGTAAGGAATCCCTTTCACTAACAATATGTATCCATTTCTTTTTCAGGTACTTCTTATGATAGCCACAGTACAATAATTCTGGACGCATGCTAGCTTGGACAAATGTATTTATACAGCAACTGTGTTAACGTCTGTGTTTCAAACACATTATGTTACTTCCACAGCATTTAACCAGGAGCAAAAGTGGAAATACCGGTTCCTGCTCTCACCTTTCCCAAGATTTAATTTGTAAGCCAGCTTTTTTTTTAAATATTCAGAGATGGGAGAGATGATGCAATGAGCACATCATCACATGCTCACAAGGAAGACAAATATGAATGTCAAGTGCAAAAATTTCCTACCATCTGTCTGACTGAAAAGGAGAAAACAACAATTGCATAAAGGGAGCAAAGGCTACTAAAGGAATTGTATGTATTTTCCTGGAAGTGCTGCAAAGACTGGTGAATATTTTTATAAATTAATTTAGACCTACAGTGGCACTTTTTCAGTAAGTAAAATATCCACATCTCAAGGAGCTAAATATTATCAGATGTTTGTATTACTGAATACCAGTTTTTAAGCAGCTACAAAAACTATGGTAGAGTAAAAAGGAAAGGAAAACTGTAGGGTAATTTAAAAATACTCCTTTGCTGATCTCCATCTCTTCTGTATTATCTCCTTCTCAAGAAAGCAATTCCGTGTGGAATAGACTGAAATGGACATCACTGTGGCAGTCATGGTTGATTGCAAAATATGAGTTACAAAGAACTCTCTAACACTTGAGGAATTAGCTGGTCCAGGAAGGTAGTGAAGAGTGGTCTTAACAATTTCAAAGGAAGTTGAAATGATATGAACATGTAGATGAATAGCTGAGTGGCAGAGACAGCAGAGGTAAGTTGTAAACAGAAGCGGGGAAAGAAAAAGATTGGGCATGTTGCTGAAGCAGAAGGTAAAAAATATATCCTTTTTTTTTTTCTTAGCAGCATGTTGTGCAGTTTTCTGCAGTGCAGTTTGAAGGTGTTTATAGGTCAGAATGGTGGAATTAACTGTTACAGAGAGCTGCAGAGAACTGCAGCTGCCAGGAGTGTGCTTTCAATTGTAGTTATGTACATTAGGAAGAATTGCATGTATGGGACAAAATAAATATTATTTGTATCAGTGCAGCAAAAAAGAGGATTGTCTATGTGCAAGAGATAGTCTGCTTGTAGTTTCATGCTGTGGATATGCTATCATACACGGTGATTTTGTTCTGCAATTGAAAAAAAAATCAGGTATTTCTTTAGGATATGCTCATAATGCCATTCTCATGCTTAGTGAATGAATGAGGGTGGTGTGTGCTGGCTGCTGTCTCAGTTCTTTTGAACTTCCAGATGAGGCATCTTTTTCCTGCTGTTTCCCAACTGCCTAGCCTTGTTTTCATTGTTTGGATGGTTTTCTTGAAGCAGTCTTTTACTGTGCTCTTTGTTTATCCTTTCTTTAAAGTTTCCACATCAGCCCCCTTTGTACTGACCAGAACCAGTCTGACTTGTCTCAGTAGAGGGTGGCCTCAGCTTTAGCACTTGAATCCTTAGGGTATTTAGTCTGGGGAGGATGTCACTGGATCCACACCTCTTCTCCTGACGCCCTGGAGGATGTCTTAGCTACCACCACCTCTGTCTGGAACTGGGATGTGGCACTGGTGTGGCTCACCATTTCACTATGGTGCCAGACGGGTTCCCTCTTGGTGACATCATAAGGGAAGGCCTTCTGCTCAATTAACTCAATGTGTCATAAGGCTGAGCAGCAAAGCAAGCTTTTTACTCTTCCTATCAAATGCCATCAACCAGTTATAGGTATAAGCACCCTATAGAAATAGTAATGTGTTATCAGTCCACCCCAAAGATTGCAAAGCGGTGGAGCCATCTCAGTGTTCCCCACCCCTTTTTTGTTTCTTTTTCTTTCTCACAGGACTAGACATCACCTCTTGCTTTTCCACGTTTCAAAACTAAAAAGTTGGACAGCTTTACTTATGAGAACTGAACACGTGGAGATTAGAAGCTCAGTATCGGTTTTGGTAGTTGGTACTCCTGTATTCCTGTAACCACAAAACTGTGAAAGTATTGTGATCTTACAGAGAAGCAGGGTCCTGCAGGTAGCCTTTCCTATCTATTATTGCCTTTATCAGAGGGCTAGCAAAGGGAGCTGGCTTTTCTCTGATAAACAAGGTATCCATTTTTCATACAAAGACAAGTAGTTGGTACAGATCATCAAAAACTCACCCTTCGAAAGACTGTCACAAAATGAGCACTCTGTAGTAGCATCTTATACCCAACTAATAGTTAGAACTCATGGGATCAAGGAGTCATGAAAAGGAAAACCTTTTGAAACCTTTGGTTGAGATGGGTTTGTTTCCTCAGAGTTCCGCATGTGTTTGGACACTGGCTGACTCACCAACCAAATGAATGAAATCTTTCTCATCCTCCCAGATGTACAGCATTATATACCTGTGTAATACCTTTGGCTTCAGTCAGCCTGGTCAGTGTGCACAGGGATCTGACAGATACATGTCTGCTTGTGAATGCTTAGGGTTTGAGGATTCCCACAATGTGAACGCATATATACATACAGACACAAAAAAACCCCGAACAGTGAGCAAAGCTGCTTGAGCTGGAGATCAGATGCGTTTTCTTACCTTTTCTCTTCCCCTCACCCTCAGAGTCCTTTCCTATTCCCAAGTTGCACTATGGTTCTTGAGAGGCAACCAAAACGGCAATTTATTTGGACTACACGATTAAAGGATTTGCATTTTATAAGACATAAGTAAAGTAAGCAAATAAGTAAGGAAAGCAAATCAGTTCAACAGGCCTGTGTTTACCTTTAGTACTACTTGTTAAATCCCTAGCATTCCGGAAAGTCTTTTCACAGACCGAACCAAAATGAGGGCAGCTGAACAATGAAGGGCAGGCAGCAGGATGTGGTGATTCTTAAGATGAGGGAGTAAAGACAGCCTTTAAAGGACTTGGAAGAAATATTTCAAATAAACTAATTCTACCCTTGTGTAAATGAAATTTAGTATTCATAAAGTAGTTACATGTCAGTGAGCACTCTTACTCGCCTGCAGGTGAGAACAAGGAGGTATGGGGTGGTGATGGAACAAACTTGACTAGTGACCTCTTGTACAGAAACAGAGCAGCGTGTATTTCCTAACCAGAGGTCCGTGTTTAGGTAACCGTCTCAGTGATCTGGCATGGTTTTGCCACTTGTCTTTTTAATAGAACAAAACCTGCTCCCAAAGGCATGGCAGAGGAAAGTAAAGGAGCAGTATAAATCTGAACATCCTCAGTGCAGCACAGTGTTTACCTTGGGTCACAGCAGCGGTCGTGTTGTCTTTGGCACCCAGTTATCTATGGGAACGGCTACACAAGTTGAAGGGCCGTCAGCTTCTGCCATAATCTTCCTCCCAATTCCAGAGACAGACTACGAGGAGTTAGGTTTTGTGCTGATTACCATCAACTCAGTGTGCCCTTCAGCACATCAGCCAGATCCAACCTGGGGATGAAGTGATCCCCCCTTTCTCTCTGGTGGGTGGTTCTGTTCCCTCTCCTCACCTCCACTGCCACTTTTGAGTTGGTTCAGGAAGCCGATTCAAAGGCATCCTGCGTGCTTCAACAAGTATTTTGTCAGGCTGGCAGGAATCTTGACTCACTTTCTGTAGCTCCTGTTACGTGATCGCTAGGCCCTAAGCTAGTGGACGGAGAGGGACCCCAGCTGCCCGTCGCCGCGCGGGGCTCTGGGGGCCCCACATCCGGTTAAGGGGGCGGCTGCGCCTCTGTGCCCTCCCCGGGACTCGTGTCTGGGTCAAGGGGTGCCGGGGACGCGGAGCTGCAAGGGAAGAGCCGCGAGGGGCTTCGTCCCACACCGGCCCCGTTCCCGGCGGGCGGTTACTGGTGTCGCGGGCCGGGGCGCGCGTAATCCCCCCCCCCCGCGGAAGGCTCAAAGGGCGGCTGCTCGCCTTACTGAAGCACAATGAGCACCCGTAACGCGTGCCCGGGCCTCCGTCACACCGCCTCGGAGGCGGGGAGTGGGGGGTGGGTGCTGCGGGAAAAAGGTTCCTTCCCCCGCCGTTCCCCCGCCCGATCCTGACTGCGGGGGGGGGCAGGCTCGGCGCCGCGGGGGCTGACGGGTAGAGGCGCGCGGGAGTCACGCGGTCACGTGCGCCGGCGCCGTCCCTCACGTCAGGCGTGGCGGGCGGCAGCCATCATGAGCGGGCTCCTGCTGCGCGCCCTGAGCGCCGCTCTCCCGGGCGCCGCCGCGCTCCCCGCCGTCCGCCGCCTGCGTACCGCCGCGCCCCGGCTCGCCTTCGCTAAGGAGCTCTTTCTGGGGACGATGCGGAAGGTGAGGGTCCCGCTCCGGCCGGGGCCCAGCTGGGTGTGAGGGCCCGTTTGGCGTTCCTACCGCCGGCGGCGACTCAGGGACGGGCGGCGGAGGGGCCGCGGCCGTGGGGGGAACGGGGCGGCGGCGGAGGGGCCGCTCCCCCGCCCCGGGCCGTCCCACAAAGCAGCGGGCGGCGCGGCGGAGCCGGGACGGCTGCGCTTGGCAGCCGCTGCTTCGCCAGGTACCGGGGCCGCGCGGGTGGGAGAGCGTCGCGGGTGGAGAAGGGAAGGAGGAGACGTGTCCCCGTTCCCTCGCCGTCCAGCGGGGCGCTGAGCCGTTCTGCGGCCTCGCACCTGATGCCCGTTCCCGGCGGTAGCGATTTATAGTATTGCTGAGGTTGGGAAAAACCGTAAGGTCATCGAGTCCAACGGTTAACGTAATGCTGCCAAGTCTACCGCTGAACCATGTCGCTAAGCGCCACATCTGGACGTCTTTTAAATATCTCCAGGGTTGGTGACTCAACGACTTCCCAAGGCAGCTTGTGTCAGTGCTTTGACAAGCCTTCGCTGAATAAATATTTCCTAATACCCAATCTAGACTTTCCCTGATGCACCTTGAGGCTGTTTCCTTTTGTCCTATCACTTGTTACTTGAGAGAAGGGACCAGCACTCACCTCGCTACAACCCCCTTTCAGGTAGTTGTAGAGAGCAATAAGGCCTCCCCCTCAGCCTCCTTTTCTCCAGGCTAAAGAGCCGCAGTTTCCCCCTGCCCCTCTTATTAAGGCTTGTGCTCTAGCCCTTTCACCAGCTTCATTGCTCTCTGGATGCACTCCAGCACCTCAGTGTCTTTCCCGTACTGAGGAGCCCAAACCTGAACACTCTACTCAACGTGCAGCCTTACCAGTGCCCGATCACTTCCCTAGTCCTGCTGGCCACACTATTTCTGATACATGCCAGGATGCCATTGGTCTTCTTGGCCACCTGGGCACACTGCCGGCTGGTATGGAGCCAGCTGTTGACCAACACCCCCAGGTCCTTTTCTGCTGGGCAGCTTTCCAGCCACTCTTCCCCAAGCCTGTAGCAGTGCATGGGATTATTGTGACCCAAGTGCAGGACCTGGCACTGAGCCTTTTTGAACTTCATACAGTTGGCATCAGCCCATCGATCCAGCCTGTCCAGATCCCTCTGTAGAGCCTTCCTACCCTCAAGCAGCATGGAGAAAATGAGGCATTGCTGTGCAGTTTGCTGAATGCAATTCTAGTAACAGCTGCTGCTCCTTATTGCAGTCTAGGCCTGTTTGCTCTTGGGTATTTCAGTTGGCCTCTCAGCTGAAGCTGTGTTAAATAACTGGATCTATTTGCACCTGTGCACACAAAATGCATGGTGTAATTTTAAATGCTCATGAACAACCAGCATCTGAAGGGCTACTTTTTAAACCACAGTCAGCTGTTCTTGCAAGCCTAGCATATTCCCTACTGAAACACAGGTGTCTGTTTACACTGGGCTCTGGGCATTGGACAACTGCATTCCACAAAACTTATGTCACTTCATCTGCTGTTTACTTCAAGGAGCAAGCCTTTATGTTATACTTTTGCTTAAAATTTTTTGTAGGAAAGACCGGAGTTCTTGTGTCTTCAGATGCCACCAGACAAAGAAGTTACAGTTTGAGATACAACACTGTATTAAAACAGCACTTGTTAATCAAAGGACTGGAGTATGCATTTATCAGAGATTACAGGGTTAAATAAATTGAAAAAAGGAATAACTCACATCCACTGAAATGAGCTGAACAATAGTCTCTCAAAACAGACCTTGTCAAGTAAAGTGTTAGGAGAGTTAGCAGACTCCATCACATTAAACCCCTGTTCATATATGTCTTTTTTATTTTTCCTCTCAAATTTCAATACAACAGTTTTCTAAAAAACTATAGCATTTACTAGATCCTAAATTTTTGGAGCTGACATGATTCTTCAGACTGTCATGAGCAGTTTTGTTTTGGCAGAGGTAGACTGGAGGATGGAGCACTTCTACGAAGACAGGTTGGGAGAGTTGGGGTTGTTCAGCCTGGAGAAGAGAGGGCTCCAGGGAGACCTTACAGCCTATCTAACCTTCCAGTACCTAAAGGAGGGGCCTACAGGAAAGCCAGAGAGGGACTTTTTACAAGGGCATGTAGTCATAGGACAAGGGGTAATGGCTTTGAACTGAAAGAGGGTAGGTTTAGATTAGCTGTAAGAGGGAAGTTCTTCACTTGTGATGGTGGTGAGGCACTGGCACAGGTTGCCCAGAGTGGCTGTGGATGCCCCATCCCTGGAAGTGTTCAAGGCCAGGTTGAATGGGGCTTTGAGCAACCTGGTCCAGTGAAAGGTGTCCCTGCCCAGGGCAGGGGGGCTGGAACTAGATTGTCTTTAAGGTCCCTTCCAACCCAAACCATTCTGTGATTCTATGACTCTTCTATTTAAAAGGGGAAAAATGATAACAATTAGAAGCATGCTTTTTGTAGTCTTTAACTTCTTGCGTTTGTTGCTTGGATTTTTTTTATTTACTCAAGTCTGTCACATCATACTGCTTCCAGTTTATAACCAAAATACCAGGGTGTTGATAAGGAGCAGTATGAAACTCACTAACCTTTGTACTTGTGACATTAAAGAGGTGGAATGTGCTGTGTGTTTCCAAGAGACAGTGTTTAATGGCTGAGCTTTGGAAACATAATAGTAAATTGATTCTGATACAAATGAAAATTAACTAACTTTTTTTCAGTCCCAGAATGGGGTTACATTGACAGAATTCATGGTTGATGAAGGATATTTTTGCATCCTCATAGTTCTTAAATTCTCTTTATTTCTCCCTAATGTTTCTGTTTTTCAGGTAATACCTTCTGATTTGTTTTTGGTATGTGGTAAAGTTGAGTCCTAAGGCTGTTTCTGAGTGTCATCCACAATTCTTAATTTTTACAGTTTTTTAGAGTCTAGTATTTGAAAGGTATATGTTCTTGAATTTTTATTTCCATTGCATGATTTGTGCTTTTTAATAATAAAAAAAAATTGCCTCTTATTTTAGGAAGAAGTTTTCCCTTATCCAGAAATTAGCAATGAAGAACTAGAGGAGATCAACCAGTTTGTAGGACCTGTAGAAAAATTCTTCTCTGAAGGAGGTATAGTTACTAGCTGCTTATTCATGCAAGTGCTTTAGTGATTACAAAATGATTTAACTGTAGCATTGAATAAGATTATTAAAATATTTAAGTTATTTTTATGCATTTATTGCTAGTCATATAGTGCTGCTGGATCTGTAGGCATGTTCATTTATGGCTTTTTTTATATGGAGTATTTGTATGCTGATGAGAAGACATAAATCTTCAAAACAGAAAAAATAAATAGAAAAAAAACAGGAAGTAAAAGAATCCTGGGATAGAGGTAGGATTTGAAATTTGTTTTAGCTCAGTTGAATAATGCTATTTACCACTTCATATATTGTGAATTTTTCTGAAACTTTTTAACTCTCCTAATGTACTAAAACTGGTTTTAGCAAAATTCAGCAGAGATATTCATAAATGATGACTTATTGAGAAGCTATAAAAAACCAAAAGCAGTTATGTTTTTTCAGCGTTAGGGTAGTGACTCTATTTGGGAAAAGTTCTATTAGCTATATGGACTCCAGATAGGATTGCAGGGTGTTTCATCTGTTACTGGTGCAATAGATAAACCAATTCTAGAACAATTGTAGAAAATTGTTTTTTACAGACAGCAATTTCTGAGGCAGTTAAAACACTATCGTTTCAGATTGCCTGCTGACAAAGATACTAGGTCTAGATTGCCAAACACTGCAGGAGTTAGAAGCCTGTGATTGTCACAGATCATAATTTATGAGATCCAGGTAATTTTAACTAGAAAAATGTAATGTTGCTCACTGACAGTAAATTAAGAATTCATGCAGATTACATTTTTTAATTCTTTGCTCTGTTGGGAAACGTCGTTTATTGAGTAAAAAACCTGATATGTAAGGGAGGAGTAAAACTGTCAAATTATAGAGTCTTAACTGAAGGTGGAAATTGCTCATCTGTCTTTGAATTCACAACTGTTTCTGGTTAGTTATTCAGGGTAACTCACGGATGTGGTAAGAATAGGTTAGAAGAACAGCCTTAAACAGTTAGAAACTTGATGTGATTGGCACTGGGTAAGGAAATTCATCTCAGCAGAGTCATTATGAAGCTTGACAATGTCCAGACACCATGGGTAGGTCTGCGTGGCCATAGTGGAGGAAGAGCTAAACAAACACCTTTCTCTCCCTGGAACAGCTGATGGCATATCACACATACATATCTGATACTATGTAGCTAAGTGGGGAACAAAAAGGTGTTTTTAAAAATAAAAAAGTTTTCTTTCTGGTTAACTTCTCTTAGAAGAGCATCAGGATGTTTAGCTGCCTCCCCCTATTATATTTCATACAGAAATTACAGTGTCAAATTGAAGTGGGGTGAATGTGGGGTTTCTTTAGGAGAGCTCCATTGCTTTCGCAGAGTTAGTTCTTTTTCAGTACTTTTTGGAAAGATGGCTTGTGTTGCTTTTTCTGCAGCTTACAGCCTTCCTGAGCTGCTTAATGCAGTTCTTGTTTCTTTTCATTGTCACAGTACAGAGCAGCTCTTCTAATCCCCCAAGAATTTGAATAACTTGTAAGAACAAGATTTTTGTAATTGACTCATTTATATGGACTTTTAAAAAATCATGACCTAGCCATAGTTCAGATAGAAGATCCTGGAAATACTTTGCTTATTCCAGCCGTGGCATCTGCTAACATGTATATGCAGAACTGTACACATAGAAATGTTTGAGAAGATTGAATAAACCCCAGATTTTTCCTACTTCCAAGTCCTTTTCCTGTGTATGTTGTGACTTTACAGCCATAATCAGTATTCTTGGGACCTTCCAGCTGGTTCTGTATTTTGACTTTGATGGTGTAATAAGGTGCACTAATTAAGTGGAGTGTTGTTCTCCAGAAACAGAATTGGGACTTCCCACTGCAATGTTTAGGACTTGTCTGTGTGATTGTCATCAAAAGGCTAAAAGTCCTTGTTACTCACTTTGCAGGGAGGAGGATGGGTTGGGGCTGCAGGCTGCAGCCAACAGGCCCCAACCAACCCAAAGTATTATTAGTCTTACAGAAGCCAGTTTAGGGTTTGAGACTTTTCCAACCACAAGGGGAGGAGGATAAACAGGTAAAGCAAGGGAGATCAGACTGAAGCCAGAAAGAATAATTCTTGTGAAGTTAGGGATGACGAGTATATCTATATCTGGTGCAATAAGCACTATGGCCGTTTCAAGATGCTTCAGAAGACTAGAGAAAAATTAAAGCAGGGAGGGATGTGATGCTCCAGCAGCCCCTTTTTCTGCAGTTTATTTCATTTCAGTTCTTCAGGTCTGGGCTTTCAGACCGATTGTTAGGTTAGAGATCATACTGCTGCTCTCTCATAGCATGCAGTGACCTTGCCTCTGATTTGAGAACACTGTGGTCTCGGAGATTTTTCTGCATGAAGAAACCCAGTTTTAAATTACAAACCCCTCTGTATTTGTAGTGGACTCTAAAAAGATTGATCAAGATGCAAAAATCCCACCTGAAACTTTAAAAGGACTGAAGGACTTGGGTCTCTTTGGCATGCAGGTTCCAGAGGAATATGGTGAGTAAATGATCACAAAACAATAACCCTGTAGTCTATATTAAGTAATGCATTTTTGGGTCTTGCAAAATGTGTCTGTACTATTCTGTTTGTAGTCATTTGATGCCTAAATGAGGAGCTGAAGCTTCCTCCCTAGTTAATATAGAGGTGCAGGCACCAAGAATGTCTGTTGGCTACATAGGGAGCTCTGCATACTCTTACCTTGGGCGCCTAGGTTAGATAACTAATTTTAGATGCTGTAAATTCCTCTTGGCATAGCATTTTCCTTTTGGATGCAGTAGAGTAGCTTGGCATTCTGCGGGACTTGCAGTTCTTGCTGATGGTTCCTAAACTTGTACTGGGTCCAAACTACAGTGTTTCATAGAACTGATCTATCAAAGCTGTCACCTGTCATTGGCAGATAGGAATGCGTTTGACCATATAGAAGTGTAAAAGTATAATATCTTTTTATTGAAAGTATAGCATTTGTATAAAATCTTTGCTATGCAATACCAAATGAAAAGTTTATGTCTTAAAGGACATTATAGTGCCAGTGGAGATCAGAGACATTTGTTCCTCAGTGGACTAACCCTTAAACTTGCAAAGGAATTTTCAAGAAAATATTAATCTTGTTCTTATGCATAAAGTAAAAATTGGGATCAGAACTAACACTTTACATGAAATTTTTAAAGCAATGAGATCATTGCATTGTCTGTTTTCTATTACAAAGTAGGAGACTTTAAAGAGGACAACTTAGAGGAAGGCAAAACTGTGTTTGACCATCTGCAGAACATAGTTTCAGTTGGGAAGATACCTGATTTTTGAAGAGAATAGTGTGAAACAATATTTTTTTTTCTGTGATTCTGGTAATACTATATAAAGCCAGAGACATATCTCAGTATTTACTTGGTGTTAAAGTAATACCCTATTTTTCGTGGCATTTTTTGTTACGCCTTTTTTGTTTATTGTATTAGGCAACATAACTAGTGTTGCTGTGCTGCATTGATTTCAATTCATTAAATAAAGCGTTTATATACAAATTCATTGAAGTATATTGGACAGCTTGCATGTACTGTAACATGATGCGATCTCTGTTGTTTCATTAATTATTAGTTCATGCTTTTGAAATGCATTAGAAATGGTATTAAATGTTTTCCATGGGTATTCAGAACGAGGTACGATAGAAAAGAGGTTTGCAAGCTCTTTCAAGCTTTTCCCTTCAGGATGGTATCTTGGGAGGAGAAAGATCTGGACAGAGCACCTTAACCCAGATGGGGGGAGAGAGGTATTTAGGTGTTAAGAAATATATTGGAAGAAAACAGGAGTTTGGTGTCCACTGAAAGGAGGTGTTAGAAGCAGGGAACAAAGGACAGAACTCAGACCATTAGGAAGCACCCTGGTGTTGGAAGTGTAACTTACTATTGATTAACTAGAAGTAAGTATCCCACTCTTGTTAATTTTTTTAAGAGGCTCAAAGGCAATGTACTTGAATTTAATAAAATGTTATTGTTGTTTTGATCTTGTATTGTTTTGATGCCTGTGAAGTAATATTCTCTCAGCTTCCAGTTTCTAAAAGGTTGCAATCCATTCAGCATACTTGTAGAAAATCATAGTCCTGTTGTCTTGCAAACATGTATGATGGTTAAAAACTAGAAGATGGAGAGCAATTGCCTTGCTATAAGCAAGCTAATTCTTTCTGCCCCATAAATAATAAGCTTCTAACGAGGTTTATTTCCTATTTTATGTAGTTTAAACTTGTTGTATTTTTGTTGGTAGTGCTTATCATATTTTAAACCCCTTCAGTTACACATACTTAGTGCTTTGTGCATTGCATGGTGTTTTTCATAATGGTTTGTAATAGAGGCATTTGCCAGAAGCAATAAAATGCATAACATTAATGGGAAAAATTAAGTTCATGTAAATAATGGAATAATGGCTCTCTTTAACATGAGCATCACTGGAATTACTGTGCACATCATCAGTAATCTCCAAGCTGAATCCTGAACCCAGCAGCACTTGGGAAAAGAAGGAAGAGTGTACAGATGGGAGTGTGAGGTCCAATTCGTGTAAGCATGCTCTGAAGGAGAAGGGCATAAGAGGCAGTGATGTGAATTAATGGAATCAGGGAGACTTGTTCTTACTTTTTTTGTGGGGTATATATAAAATAGTAGGACTATTGAGATGTCTGCTGAAATAAGGTATTCATTGTCCTGCCTTACATAACTGTCCCAAATGGAAAATTATTAACCTGGACAAAAGATTATCTTGATTAGATACAATTGTTTATTCAGCAGTAACATATAAAATACTCCTAAATTACAGGGGGGCAGGACTTCTAGTCCTGACAACATAAAGTTCTTGAACATTAGACTTACACAGATGCAGCTTTGATTTATCCTACTTCTGTTCTTTTCAAGCTCCTTACAAAGAGTCTCTGTGTTTGCAGCAGCAGATCACAAAATCCCTCCCAAAAGGATGTGCTGGTGTCAAGTTTGTTCCTTGATATATTCACGTTTTTGAAGTGTTGTATTTTATCCTTTTTTAGTACCAGTGTGGAAGTCTGCTTGGGAACTATTTTCTTTAGGTCATTTTCTGCCCAGCTTGCAGTGAAGCTCAGGACAGCCTGGCGGGCTGTGGATGGGTACCAGCCCAGCCCTGCTTCCTCTGCTGCTTGGTCTGCAGCTGCTGAGCTGTATGTAAAGCTGTAGATGGGTTAATTGTCTGGCTTTGTAACTAGTGAGGAAATGCCGCTAAAACAATTCATTTTATCCTCTAGGCATAGAAGTTGGGACTAAAGCAGTTTTTATACTAAATCTTTTACCATTTTCACATTGGGTTCCCATGGATTATGATATATGTGCTTGAACACAAAGACATCTGCTTTTTTAATAGAACTAAATCCAGCACAACTCATGCTTATCAAAAAAGTTACTGTTTCCACAATGCATTCTTCTGGCACAACTGCAGCAATGTGCTACTTGTTTGTGGACATATTACAGCCAGTCTATACTAAGACACTCACCAGTTAACTGTTAAAATTTTGATGTTTCTGTATTTGAAAGGGATTTTTGTGCGGTAAGGGGCACATTAAATTGTAAGGTATCTACTTAGAATAAAACATAGTATTTGTTCCAGGTGGTCTTGGTCTATCAAATACCATGTATGCACGTTTGGGAGAAATCACTTCTTTAGATGGATCAATTGCAGTTACTCTGGCAGCTCATCAAGCTATTGGGCTTAAGGTAATGAATGCTCTTTTATGTCCAGTAGTTCTACACAACTTCCGTAGAAAAGGTGAGGTAAAGTTTGTTTAAGTGTGGAGCGTGGGTGTAACAAATAAGAAATACTGGTGAAGCATAAATCAGGTGGAACATTCTGACATCAGGTTGGTTGTTAGCGTTCCCACTACACTCTCTCAGTGGCTCAGTACAAGACTTCAATGCAGCATAAAGACTGCATATGAAGTACACAAGAAAATTATTAGTCCAGGAAATATTGAGATAATAATTCTTAGGAAAATTACCTTAAGTGATCCCAAGTTTTTTAAATTGAGCAAACTTGATAAAAGTAGCTACAATAAATACTGAAATAAATAAAATATCAGAGGGGCTAAAATTATGGGGAGATGGGACAGCCATGCAGAGAATTCAGAAGGGTGCAACTTTTTCTACCAGAATGAATAGTACAGCCTTAGTGGCAGATGGATGCTAGTAGCCTGAAACTTGAAACAGCAGTAAGTTCATTATAACAAGAAAAAATTCTTCATGGAATTGAGCAGACAGTGCTAATTAAAAACATGTATTTATTCCTCACCTTTCTTAAAAATTCACATTCTGTAGAACAGAGCTAGTGAGCTGAGCTGATTTGTAAAGCAGTCTAACGAGAAGCGTAGTGTAAGACACAACTACTGTTACTCTCCTGCTGTGGCCAGTTTGGATCAGTTGGGGTTAATCCTAATTTTATTGAGTAACTATCTTATCTATTTAACTATTGATTATTTAGCGTTATCATGTATTTTTGTATTTTGTTTGTCCTTTGTAAGAAAGCTGCTGTACTAAAAATAAATACAACAGAGATAATTAAAACAAGTGCACTCACAAAAAGTTGTTGAATGCCTATGTAATGAAGTAATTTGCAATCTAAGTAAATCATGTGTTCTGTTCTCTGCTTTTGAGGTTATAAAATAAAATTGTAGTGGTAGTAATGAAGGTATAACAAATGATAGAGGAAGGCTATCTCAGTGCCTTTCAGAGCAACAGTTAAGTCCTTACTTACAGCATAGAGTAAAACCTATCCTAGAAGGCAGTCTTAACAACAGACTGTTTCCTATGGGCCTTTGAACAACTGTGATGATAACTTTGACATATTAATAATGTTCATTGTTTATTAAACTGTCTGTTGTTATGCCATAAAATTTGCAAATTAAACTTCACCAGGTTCAGCTTATCAGCTTCATTTCTTTTTACACAGGTTGATACTGAAAAGTTTTCTATTAATTCTTTGTTTAGGGAATCCTCATTGCCGGCACTGATGAACAGAAAGCAAAGTATCTGCCTAGATTGGCATCTGGGGAGCACATTGCTGCTTTTTGTCTCACTGAGCCTGGAAGGTACTGATTTTGGAATCACAAAAACTTCAGAAAACACCAAAATTATTTTTTTATTATTTTCATCTTCATTACAGTGATTGTTTGGTTAATATATTAAATCTTTATTATTTGGTGCCTACAGCTTCAGTATATAGGTCACTTTTTAATTTTTTTTTTTAAAAAGGTACACTTTAAATCATGTAATTCATGTTTCCTCAATATGCTGCTTATGTCAGTTTCCATGAAATCAGTAACTGTTGTTGCCATCCCAGGAATTAATCCACTTAATTTCTGGCATTACTGAACATGAATTTGAAAGGGTACTTTGTGCCATTGTTAGAAATAAATAATGTTCTGTGACTGTTCTAGGATGCTTTTAGTCCTTTTTCAAAATTTATAAAAGCCTGTATTGAAGGAGCTATCAAAAATAACAGGAGGAAATTTTGGTCTTTCTTTAGAGTTTAGAAGAGGCATTGTAGCAGCAACTTCATTTCAAAGATAAAGTTATATTTATTACATTTGTTCACTGACTATTGCTAATGTTGCAAATTCTGTTAATGCAGAAGAGGTACGGTTTTCTTAAAAACATACAGGCAGAGGGCTTACTATGTGATTGTGAAGGAAAGTGATTGAAGGACTGAGACCAGTTGAATGTTTGAAGTCGAATCTTGCTTGTCCATACAAAACTATAGTTTGAAACTGTCTTTTCTGAATTCTTGTCTGCTAGAGTGACTTGCAGTGAGCATTTGGTTTACTTGCTAATTTTCATGTTGCTGTGATGTAGATACATCCCAACCATCAATGATGGTTTTTATTCAGGAGTCCTAAGCTGGGTTTTGACCCTCTAAAAGCTATCCCACTTGCAGGTAAAATTTAAACTGGCACAGATATTTTAACAAAGTCATCCATGGAAGGGACTTGGAGGTAACACACAGAAAAAAAAATAAGGGCTAACTGTGTTCTAAAATTCTTCTAACACCTTTATTTAGCCCAGTGTTTTTTAAAAAGATTGCTAGTCTTAGTAACTTTAACTTTAACAGTCTTCTTAGAGACCTTAGTTCTAGTGCCCAGAAGCAGTCATTTTTAGAACTGAATTTTAGAAATCTAATCCTATTAAAATACCAAGTGAGATCTGGCTGTTCCAAGAACTTAACAACTGTCCTCAGCTGAAAGCCCAAAGTGAGCTGTTGTGGCATTTTAATTTGTGGAAAAGGAAACTTCTTCCCAGGGGGAGATTATGTGCTTCTTGTTACATTATGTAATTAGGTGGTGACTCAAGAGAGGGCATGAATTTTTAATCGCAGAACCTAAACTTCTGATTGCTTTGTTGTAATTTACCTGCTGATTTTGCTCCTGTAGAAAGTATTTGATGTGCCCAAGTGCTCACTGAAAGAGACTGTCACGTGTTTTTCATTTCTGTTGGGCCTTTTTCACTTAGGATATAAAAGCAGGGTGTGAATTTTTGAGGAACAACTTAGACATTTTAAACTTGACTGTGTTGGGATGACAGTTTCATTGTACATTCACATAGCTCAATGTGTAGCTCAAAAAAGTTGCTTAGGCGGCATTCTGAACATTCTGGTCAGGGCATAAGATTAATAACATACATGATAATCAGCAGAAATGTCCCCTCAGGTAACTTAAGTAGATTTCTTTAGAGCTGTTGAATCTAGTAAGTTTCCTTGTTAGTTAAAAGCTAAAATTTATATACTACTATTTAATACAACTGTAAGCATTCCTTTTTAAAGGATGGGAAGAGGAAGAAGATGTAGTTTTGTATTTAATGCATGTTTATTTCTTTAAACATTAATAACTTGTTTGGCTTTTAGTGGAAGTGATGCTGCGTCCATCCAGACAAGAGCAACCCTCAGTGAAGATGGGAAATACTTCTTATTAAATGGCTCCAAGGTATCCACTAACAGACTGGAAATATGACAGGGTCTTGTTACAAGTTTTCTTTTAGAAAGCATCTTTGTCTTCAGCAGCGTTGCAATCCCTCGGTTTTGCTAAGTAAAAGGTTAGCTTGGCAGCTGCATCACAACTTTGAGGTTTCCAAGTGAGTGAAGAATGACCGTGTCAAAAAGACAACCCATGTTGGTTTAGGGCCAAAGAGATTAGAAAAGCACACTGTTCAGGGAATAACCTTCACTAAACTCTTGGTAAGAAAGATATGAAAAGACACTCTTAGGTTCTGTCTCTGTATCACCAGCTCATGGTTTTTGTCTTCAGGGAGGGTTAGTTAGTTAGCCCCCGCTGTGACAGCATAGTTAAAGGAAACCTAGAACCATGTTTTCCCCTCTCTTCATTCTTCATGCCAGATTTTGGTAGGTATTTCTGAAAGAAAACTTGACACTGAATTGGAAATAGGGCTGCTTGGAACATTTCTGCTAAAAGAAACAATGGCATAATACAGTCTTGAAGAATTGTATAGAGATGCACTGGATTGGATTCAGCAGGATTTGGTACATTGCAGACTTGATCTGTAGTTGTTGATATATCTGTTTGTGATGTGAAGAGAGAGACCTGTCCTGTGGGAGAGGCCTTTGAATGTGGCCTGATTCAGAGAATCTCTCATCAGACTTGAAATTGGTTTGGGCAAAGTGGTTCTACAGTCTGTATTACTCCTGTATCCCCCACGTACCATACTTAGCAGGAAATACAAGCTTTTGTGAAAATGCACCCTGGATTTTAATTTAATTCAAATCTATATTACAACCTACTTTTATAGTTGCTCTAAACTTGTCATTCTGTGGCCCACTTTCCTTGGAAATGTGTTCACAAGAGGCAGAAGAAGTAGCAGAACACTCATTAGAATTTAAGGGAAGCAGCAGCAAGTTTTCACCACTCTGTGCTTTGCTTGCTAGCCTATTAGGAAACACTTAAGAACAGTGCTCACAAAATCAGAACAAATGTATTTCTTACACGTCTTTCCTCTCTCAAAACAGGTTTGGATATCAAATGGTGGCCTTGCTAATATTTTCACAGTATTTGCTAGGACAGAGGTTGTTGATAAAGATGGACAACTGAAAGACAAAATTACTGCTTTCATCGTAGAGCGGGATTTTGGTGGAGTCACACATGGGAAACCTGAGGACAAGTTAGGCATTCGAGGATCCAATAGTAAGAATCACTTAAAATTGTTAACAGAAATTGTTTTAATATTTTTATTCGTTTAGATCATCTGAATTCAGAGGCAAATCAGTATCTGTTCCATAGAACAGTATAAATTTCATGTTTCTTTACCTAGCTTTTCCTGTGAGTCCTTCCTAATGCAGGGTCTGAAATAAGAAATCCATATTGTATAAGTCTTTTCTGCACATGTGAAGCTTCCCTAGCTATGCAGTGAAGGAAATTACTCAGAAGATTCAGTAACCAGGTTGCTTTAATCTCGAAGTAAGTTTTCATAGGCTCTTCTTAAGCTTACTGACGATTATAGTTTTTCGCCATCTATCATTTGGACTTGACTGTTCTATCAGTTCCTTAAAATAGAGACAAAACTGTAGTTCTCTGTTTACACAATGTACATTAATTATATTTTGAATATTTTACATCGGTAATTGATAATCAACTACAGTCTTTTCCCAAATTCTAACTTGTTTTGCAAAGCATATGTAATTGTCATAAACAGTGCATTAGGAAAACTTTCTGTCTTCTTATAAAAAAGAGTAAATTATGCTCCTGAATGTCTTTTTAAATATTTCTATATAATAATTCAACAGCTATTAACTCTGTGTTTCAGCCTGTGAAGTACATTTTGAAAACACAAAAGTGCCTATAGAGAATGTAATTGGAGAAGTAGGAGGGGGATTTAAGGTAAGCAGTGAATAATAACTACTGATGATTTTTTAAAGCCTGAAGGAGGTCTTTTTTGGTTTGGGTATCTGAAACAGAAAAGCACCCATTGCAGGTCAGCTGCAGAGAAGATTTTTATATTTGGCTGTTGTGTATACATATTAAACAATATTCTGTTTTTCTTCTTCATCTGATAAACTTGAGCAGTGCTGTCTCATTTGAATGTTATAGATAAATATGTTTTTATCTACATTTTACCTTAATGTAGTTTGAATAGAGGATTACTTCTGGGTCACTGTATCATCAGTATCTGAAAACTATTTCAAATACAAAATTGGATGTAGTAGGTGACCTTAAAAGCCTAGTTTTGAAGCATTATTGCCGGGGTGCTGAATGTTGAATACCCACCAATATGAGGGCAGGTGTCACAGGACAGGAAGTGTATTCCAGGGACAAATGAAATCCAGGAAAGCACTAAAACATGAAGCAAAGTAGCAGTAACCATCGTGGCCTAAGGAGAAGTTTGGTGGCAACAACATTGCTTACAAACCGTTCATTTTCTTCACAGGTTGCCATGAATATCCTAAACAGTGGAAGATTTAGCATGGGCAGTGCATCTGCTGGAATGATTAAAAAATTGATAGGTGAGTGACTTCGGTGTTCTGGATTGCTGGGTGCCATGCAAAAAACTGATCTGCATAAGGTGTATAGTGCAGTTAATTCAGCATAGTAACACCAGTCTTGATCATAACAACACTGCTATATTGTCAGTCATAGAATCATGTAGGTTGGAAAAGACCTTCA
>JANZLQ010000037.1:2030668-2051758 GCA_026212715.1 Elanus axillaris
TGTCTGACAACCCTCTCAGTAAAGAAATTTTTCCTAATATCCAACCTAAATCTCCCTTGCTGCAACTTGAGGCCATTTCCTCTCGTCCCATCACTGAAGAGACCAGCACTCACCTCGCTACAACCCCCTTTCAGGTAGTTGTAGAGAGCAATAAGGTCCCCCTCAGCCTCCTTTTTTCCAGACTAAGCAGCCCCAGGTTCCCTCAGCCGCTCCTCTTAAGACTTGCGCTCCAGGCCCCTCACCAAATTGGCTGCCCTTCTCTGGACACATTCCAGCAACTCGGTGTCTTTCCTGTAGTGAGGGGCCCAAAACTGAACACAGCACTCTAGGTGCGGCCTCACCAGTGCCGAGTACAGAGGAACAATCACCTCCCTGCTCTTGCTGGCCACAGAATTTCTGATGCAGGCCAGGATGCTGTTGGCCTTGGCCACCCGGGCACACTGCTGGCTCATATTCAGCCGGCTGTCAACCAGCACCTCCAGGTCTTTCTCTGCTGGGCAGCTTTCCAGCCACTCCTCCCCAAGCCTTCAGCACTGCATGGGGTGGTTGTGACCGACGTGCAGGACCAGGCACTTGGCCTTTTTGAACTTCATACAGTTGGCATCAGCCCATCAATCCAGCCTGTCCAGATCTCTCTGCAGAGCCTTCCTACCCTCAAGCAGATCAACCCTGCCTGCCAGCTTGGTGTCATCTGCAAACTTGCTGAGGGTGCACTTAATCCCCTCGTCTAGATCATTGATAAAGATATTAAACAGAACTGGCCCCAACACTGAGCCCTGGGGAAGACCACTCGTGACCTGGCGCCAACTGGATTTAACTCCATTCACCAGAACCCTCTGGGCTCGTCCATCCAGCCAGTTTTTCACCCAGCATAGAGTGCATCTGTATCAGCCATGATACACCAGTTTCTCAAGGAGTATGCTATGCTACAGAAGTTGAGGTAGATAACATCCACAGCCTTTCCCTCATCCACAAGCTGGGTCACCTGGCCATAGAAGGAGATCAGGTTGGTCAAGCAGGACCTGCCCTTCATAAACCCATGCTGACTGGGCCCGATCCCCTGTTTGTCCTGGACTTGCCATGCGAGTGCTCTCAAGACAAACTGTTCCATAATCTTTTCCGCTACTGAGGTCAGGCTGACAGGCCTGTAGTTCCCCAGATCCTCCCTCCGACCCTTCTTGTAAATGGGTGTCACACTGGCAAGCTTCCAGTTGTCTGGGACCTCCCCCATTGACCAGGATTGCTGATAGATGATGGAGAGCAGCTTTGCAAGCACCTCTGCCAGCTCCCTCAGTACTCATGTGATGGATCCCATCTGGTCCCATGGATTTGTGAGCGTCCAGATGGTGTAGTAGGTCACTAACATGCTTTGACTTCTTTAAAACACTAAAATATTTCTATTTTAAATTTTTATTAAAAGCCTGTTCACAGTGTTTTAACGCTGAAGTTTTTTCAGTTCATATATTGGAAAGTTATTGCCTATGTTGAATTTTTCTGAAGTAAAATGTTCTTACTAAGAGAATAGCCTATATACTATTGCTTTTAGAAGGTATAATCTGTAAAACCTCCTACTCAAATAACTGGCTCAAAGCTTATACACAGTAATAAGTAATAAAATTGGTTTCTACCAACAGTTATGCAAAATAGTAACAGAAATCCTACTAAAGTAATAAATTAGCACTAAAACGTGCCTTCTCTAAGAGTATGGGTTCACACCTCAGATTCTTGTTTAAAAGCCTTTGGCACACTGTTCCCAAAATGGATCAACACCGTCATTGTGAGGGTGTTTTTCACAAACCACTGCTTGAGAAGCAGCGAGGGGTTTACTATGCGTAGGTTGAAGTGTCACACTCACTCGCTAGAAAGACACTGCCAGGAGGAATGATCTGTCACAGTTACAGTTCTGCTGTATTGAGAAGGAATTTTGTTTTTTTTGTTTGGTTTTTTTAAAGAAATGACAGCAGAGTATGCTTGTACCAGGAAACAATTCGATAAGAAACTGAGCGAATTTGGATTAATTCAGGTAATTAAAAAAGAAAACCCTAAGTTTCTGTACTTTGTTGTGGCTAAGTGCAAGGACGTAGATTATGTTGGGGTTCTTTTGGCTGTACTGGTTTAAAGAAATTTCTAGAGGTATTACATTTGTTTAAACTTAGCGTGGACTTCTGTAGACTGATCTTTTAGATGTCTAGAATGATAAATATGAATAAAGATAGGGGTTTTTTTTAGATTTTTTCATTATTGTTTCGCATTAGTACTTTTTATTAGTTAGTGTTTGATAATATGTTAAACATATTAAAACTGCAGTTGTGCTCTTAAGTTTCAGGCCTATCTGTGGGGTTTTCCATCTGAATTACCGTATGATTCCTTGCATTACTATTTGACAGGAGAAGTTTTGTTTTATGGCTGTGAAAGCATATGTCATGGAGAGCATGGCTTACCTCACTGCAGGAATGATGGACAGGCCAGGGTTTCCCGACTGCTCCCTGGAGGCAGCCATGGTCAAGGTAATAAATTTTATTGAAAGACTTGCCTACAGCTTTAAGCTAATACAAACTAACACCTCTTCTGTTTTTCGGTCCACATTCCAGATTGCTGAGAGGCTCAGGTATTACACTTGGACATACAATACAAAAACCTCAGCTAGATGAAGAAAACAGATGCTACTGTTTTCTCTGTATCCCACATACTACTGATTATCTCAGATGCAGGCTTTTATCACTGTACAAAAATAAAAACTGCATACAACAGGTTTGGAATGTCATGGTCCTCTCAAACTCTGTTTTTAGGTGGCCTCACACAGTAGCAAGTGTAAAAAGACACTCAGCTGTGTTTGCAGCTGCAGGCCTGGCTAAGGTGCTTCTGTCCTGGCTTTAACTCACAACTGGTTGTAAAATATATATTTGAGAAAGAGTCAGGCCCTCTCTACGGGGGTGTCACTGTTTAAGGCGTTTCTGCTGCGGAGGGCTGGGTGCTGCTGCCTGGCAGACACCCTTGAGAATGCACAGATTTTCAGCCCCTGTTGATGGTTCCTTATGGTGCAGTCAGTTTGAAAGAGCTCGTGTTCTGATGAATCAGGACAGACATGAAGAGCTCCAACCAACCAGCTACAGCTCTTCTTCTGGTTTGTGGCTGTCACTCTCCCAGGAATATTTCCTTATAGAGACATATTTATGGACTGCAAGGAAACTATGCAAGTTTGACCAAAGTATACACCCTGAGCCATTAAGGATGCTATTTCAGGCAAACTTTTAACAGGACTATGGTAACAGCAGTATACTACAGCAATGTCACACAGGTACAATAACAGAGCAATGTATTCTGTATTTACTGTGTAGCATGATGATTAAAATACTGTTCAATGGCAGGTGTTCAGTTCTGAAGGTGCATGGACTTGCGTAAGTGAAGCACTGCAAATTCTGGGAGGCCTTGGCTATATGAAAGATTACCCCTATGAACGCTATCTCAGAGATACCAGGGTACTTCTGATTTTTGAGGCAAGTATCAATATGCTGGTTTTACTGTAACCCGAAATTCATTCTCACACTCTGAGCTGAAACCCAAGTATTCAGTTTATCAGGCCTTCATTTGTTTAGTTGCAAAGTCTGTAATAGTTAGGCTGAAGAACTAATCTTGTTTTCTTTGGAGATATGGATAATACTTTCCTATAATAAAATACGAATTTTAGAGACTAACCACAAAGTGTGAGTTACAGTAGGAACTGGCACCATACAAAGTGGATATATAGTGGTATGTATGGTAGTATATGTACATGGTAGTATGGATACAGTTACATATATATACTTTAGAAACTTTCTGAATGTTTTTAACAAAATATGCAGCTGTTTTAAATACACTGGCATGAGAAAAAACAGTCCCAGTTCATGGCTTGGGTTGGTTGTTCTGAACAGACTAAAGGATTCTAAATTAGCCTAAAAGCCTAAACTGTTCTAGTTGACAAAAGTTAACTCTCAGTGTATGTTCAGTCAATAGTCATAATTGCATATGCTGACTACTGATGAGATCGGAGTACAATGTCTGCCTAAGCAAGAGCCTTACGAGAATGACATTGGCCATCTTGCTTTGTATCAAGCATATTTTGAAACCTTTTTGCTGCTTTTATTCTCATGTATCTGTGCTAATATAAGTGATAGGATTTGGTAAAAGGTATGGGCAAAATTTTAATGTGTAAACAGATTTCCCTAATAGGATTTTTTTTTTGTGGCCTAAGCTGCTCTGTTGGTGCCTGGACTTGAGTAACATTTCCCCTTGTGTGCTTCTCACAAGTGAAGTAGGGAAACTCCAAAACTTACTGATGCATAATTTATGTTTTAAAAAATCTGGCTGTGAAATTTATTCTGTTTCCAAGCTGGATTATCAGTAACCATTTATCTGTACATCTGAGTCAGACTTCCAGACTTGATTTTTCTTGATGCGCATTTAGAAATGATCATTTACCTCCTGGTGTCAGGACTGCAAAGATCTCAACTGAAAATAAATGCAAGCAAGAATTTTCCAGCTGCAGCTCAGTGCATAGCAGTCACCTAGCTGCTCTTGCAGACACGTGTGTTCTTATCTTGTGGAAGTAGAAAGAGTCAATTCCAATACTGATTAAAGAGTGAAACCAGCCAACCTATAAGGTCATCCTCCTACATCCTGGGGGGTTTGATGTTTATGAATCTGACAGACAGACTGAATAGTAAAATCAAAACTGGACATAGGGCGTTCTTTCTAGACTGGTCGAAGCGGAGAACCCCTCTCACATTGGGCGGCAAGTCTTGTTTAAAAAAACCAAAACACCACAGCATTGGAATTCCTGTAATTGACCTAATTTTTCTCCCTGATCCCACCAGTACATAAAGTTACTCTTCTGCTAAAACAAGAAGGTTGTGCTTACCTTGTTTATCTTCACCTGTTGATGAGGGACCTGCCAGCAGATCAGATAAATGCACTTTGCTGCAGCCAAGCACAGACACCTTGTCCAGGATCTGTTTCTGTTGTACAACAACAACAGTAGGTGGGCTGTGCTGTGTACGTCCTCCTCCAAAACTTCTGCTTAGTCTTAATAATGGACGAATACTTTTTCTTTGAGCTGTAGCCTCTTGTGACATGGCCTGACACTGGGTCGTCACAGTTTTGACACTCATCTGCTACTCAGGGTGCTTTTCATCTGTGACCAGCCTTCTGTGTTTTGATCTTTATTATTCAGCCATCTATATTAAAACAACCAATCATATAATGGATTCCCAGACATCAAATTGTACACTATCATCTTAGTTTCTTGGTCTGCATTTGCTTTCCAAACAGGCATATTGAGTGGGTTTACAACTATTTAAATGTTCCTTTACTGGAACAACGCAGAACTTATTTTTTTCTCGAAGTACATTCAGTCTGGTTTCTTTCTTGTTGTGATATATATGTATAATAATGAGAGGCTCAACTGTTTCACCACTAAGTGAATTTGTAATTGAGATAAAGCAAAAGATAGCAGACATTTATGGATGGATGAAGAGTAATCTTTTAATACTAGAACAACAGAAAGGGAAGACTGGCAAAACAGACCTGTGTGGAAATCATTAATTAATACTGTAAACTTTATAGTTAACTAAAGAACCTGTCTTCAAAATTATACTTGAAAAAAAAAGTTAATAGAGTGTTTAGTCTTTGGTGCTTGCTTCCAGTATCCCTGACCCCCTGCAGTCATATGTCCTCTGCCTCCCCAGCTTCTGTTACCCCTTCAGGCAAACTCATCTGGGAGTACAGTTTCTGGCATAAGTGTGTTTCCCTTACAAGTGATTATCATCTTTTGTCTTATGTGGAGCTCTCAAAAGAATTTTGTCTTACACATCCAAATGCATTTTAGAACATTTCAAGGAAAAAGCACAGCACAAGTTATTTAGATATTAAAAGTGGGTTGGGGGGGAGTATACAAAATACTAGCAGAGCATATCTAGATTTTTTAAATACTAAACATACTTTGTACTCAATACTGACTTCACTTTATGTTTTTTACAGGGAACAAATGAAATTCTGCGAATGTATATTGCTTTGACGGGTATGCAGTATGCAGGCAGAATCTTAACTGACAAAATTAAGTATGTTCTTATTGCTAATAATTTTTAATAAAATAAACAGAATCTGTTAACTGTTTAGATAAGAGGGGAAACTAGGAAAAAAACACAGTATTTTTCAATACATTCTCTGTCTAAAAGGTAGTTCAATGTTCTAAGGGTCTTTTTCTTTTTAGTTGGATGTTTTATAGATTGTATAATTCCAGCTTCTGTAAAATTGTTTCTCACAAGACCAGTAATTAAAATTTTATAACTTAAGGTTTTATAACAAAGTTTTATTGGAAAGACAGCTGTATTGTACATACTGAGTACTTGTACTAGTCTCTGGAATTTATTTTGAGTATTTTTGAGAACTGAATATGAACCATGCTGGATACTTTTAAGGCCATGTAATTGTTCTCCAGACTTCATAGTAAAATGGATCAAAAGACTTGATGATTCATAGACAAACTGCAGGTGTTTTGGTAAAGCATTTAGAATTCCAACTGGTTATCTGAACCTCCTGAAATTTCCCTTGCAAACCAGGAAATGGTCTTTAACAGCTGTTATTTACCCAACTTTTTAGAGAAATCAAGAAAGGAAATGTGGGAGTAGCACTCGGAGAGTTTGTAAGCAAATTACGGGACATGATGGGCAGAAAAGTGGATTATGGGCTAGTTGGTGACCATGGTGTGGTGCATCCCAGCCTGGAGGTAAGGGGAGGGGACACACAGTGCTCTTTGGTCAGATCCAGACACTGGTCTTTCATATTTGATTCCCTTCACTGCTTGTCATAACTTGATATCCTGTTTATGCAAAACTAAATGTGTGCCTAGGAGCAGTGAGATTTACAAATTTAAGCAGATGTTTATACCATTTCAGGGGTAAGGACTGAGTTTATAGCTATTATATGGGTATATATCAAGGTAAAATGAAGACTGCTCTAAGTCTGTATTTATACGAAATCCAGGTTTACATCTATTGTAGTAATTTATATAAATTGAGCCTTTGCAGTATTAAAGTCTTTGTAATGGTCTGTTGCTGCCCTTCACAATAGGCTTAATTACAAAACACAGTAATTTTTTCCTGTTTAATAGTTAACACAGTTTAGGTAAGAATTTCTGTGAACTAACTATATATATACCCTTGCTTAACCACTTAGTAAATAATTTTTATGACCAAAGATGAATGTACTGTTAATAGAAAAAAGACAAGGTATGTTCTTCCTGTGATGTTTTGTTAGTGATTTGAAAAACAGTAACAAAATTATTTTTACTGTTCTGTCAGTATACTTGTCTTCCAGGTCTGATATGTATGTCAGGCACACAGGTAGGAAGATTTGCAGGGACGTGCCAATACTGTTCTGTTCACACAAGGAACCTGGACAATATGGCACCTCTTTTGGGTCCATACGCTGTGTGCTGCAGTGCCACCCAAGTATGTGGGAGGATTGTTTTGACTACAGCAGTTCTAACCTAGCTGATGTGCTGGATTCGCATCTCCTCTAAATAGCTTCAGACCCACTCAGTTGCATTCATGTTACATGAATCAGCATAATGAATGAGTTGCATTTATGAATTAATAAAAGCCAAGTATGACGCTGGAAATTTTCTTCCTACTTAACACCGGCATTTAAGACTGTCAGGGAATTCACTCAGTAGTACCAGATAATCTTGCTTACCACGGTTTTCATAACATGCAGCACTTATTCAAAGAATTAGGTTTGCTGTCCAGAACTAAACGTTGCATAAGAATTTTTCAAACTATGATTTGCATGAGCACAAAGACAATACAGAAACATTACCAAAAGTAAAATTTAGAAAATGTTAATGCATATTTTTTTATAGAGAAAGAATAGTGCCTATCTGGCTTTCAGCAGCAAACTGGATGAATGTTAAAAAAAGCCCAGTGCTTGCCAAGAGAAAAATCTAGTGTTATAGATGGGCTTCAGGATACCAGGGTGGCATCTAAACAGTGATTATTTTTTTTCCCCCTCACAAAAGAATCAACATTTTATAATCCCATTCCTTTCGGGTAAATAGGGAAACTCCCGTTTTTACCTGGGGAAGACAAAGATGTAAAATGGTGAAAGAGCATCTTAAAAGGGAATTCTGGTCAGTGACTAAAAGTTGATAATAAACGCTGCATTTAGAAGAAAATTGAATTACATTTTTTTGAGAGGGAAATCTTGTTCTTATGGTGCGGCACGCACCTTGGGGCTTACACTGTTATTTTTCTTCAACAGCATTACCTGTTCAGTGTTCATCTTAGTGTGTACATTGTTCCTTCACTTTGATCACTTACAATTGATTCCAGACCACGTAACAGTGTTCTGCTACACTTCAGTCTTGGCTAATTGAAACAGGGAAACTAGTTTTGTGCTGCAGTTGAGAATTCCAATTTGTGTCTTGGCTACTAAACCCACCAGAAACACTGGCCTCCTGCAGCCAGACCACTGAGGCCCAGGACAGTGGGGGCAGAGCAGCTGCTTTCTCATGCGGAAGGTAGTGTGGCCCAAGTCATGACCTTGGTTTATTTATGTATGTCCACTAGATGCTTCCCTGTAAATATGCCAGTTGTTTAGCTCGGCATCCTGCTTTAAGGGGGCATGGGCGTGCTTGGTTTTTTTCCCTTAGAAGACTACACAAATTGTTGGAATTTCTGTTTTATTTCATAGGAAAGTGGCAAGAAACTTGAAGAAAACATTTATTATTTTGGAACTACAGTGAGAGGCCTGCTAAGTAGGTTTGGCAAGGTAACTATTATTTTTTCTGTTATCTATCTTTGTTATTGAATAGTTTATCCTTAACCAAATTGGACTCGCTAGACTCTGGTGTGGAAATGGCAAGACTTTGTTTACACAAGACGTTTCCATTGAATGTAAGAAAATACACTGAAATTCTACACTCAATATAATGGACAACTTATGTTAAAAAAAAAAAACAAATGAACCAAAAAACCCCAGCAATCTCAGTGAATTAGTTGGTTTCTTCTACCTCCATAAGCACAAATCCTGCATGCTCCAGTGACTATTTTAAGTACTTTGCCGTGAGCAGTCACTGAAACCCATTTTTCTCTGTTTCTGAATGAAGAGCTATACCAGCAGTTTTTTGAATTTATGCTATTCATTCATATTGTACAGCAAACAAATCTGTAATTACGCCATGCAAAGTGGTGCAGTTAAAATAGGAGAGCCTGAATTTAGAATACCCTGGACTTTCAATTTTGTGACAGTTAACCCCCTGTGTTCTAAGAATGCTTATCAGACTAGGCCCCACCCTGTTCCACTTTACCTATTACATTTTTTGAACAGGCTTAAAATATTTGGTACATGAATTCAGTGATTTTGGCATTTACCAAAGTGGATTCAAGACACAGCACTTTTACTGTTGGTTGCGGCCGGAAAGACTGTTAAAAGGTGGAGCATGGTTAATCCAAAACTTAGTAGTTTAAAGGTAGTTAATCCAAAACTGTTAAGAAGCGGCATAGTTTAATACAAAATTTCCTGACTCGTGGTAGAAATTCTGTGTAACAACTTAGCTGTCTATGCTAGATAAGTATGAACATAAACACAAAGTATGAAAAAAAAGCTTGGTTTAAATTTTAACTTGACGAACTACAAGCTAACAGGCATTCTTACTCTTCTAGACAATAGTGGAAGAGCAGTTGGTTCTGAAGAGAGTGGCAGATATAGTTATTAATTTATATGCAATGACAGCAGCTATTTCCAGAGCTAGTCGGTCTATCAGTATCGGTCTAAGAAACCACGACCATGAAGTAAGTGCACTTTAATATCAGTCGTACCTGTTTTAATGTCTGTGCTCCTTGGATCATGTCACTTAACAGTCAGTATTTATTACCATTCTGCCTTGTGAAGTGTTTTGTAATAAAGTGGCGCTATCCAGCCTCAGGCTGTAACATTGCAAGGGAAAGTCTATCTACCTTTACAAGGCGCTAACCAGCTGCATCCGCCTCTAGAAGCCAACTTTCCCCTCAACTCCGAAACGTGCACAAGCATGCTGCTGTCCTAAAGAAAATGCCCTGAAGCAGCAGGCATTGCCTGTTAATGTCTCAGACTTTGCAAAACCTCAACAACAACAAATACCTTTCATTACACTTAAAAGTACGCGCTCTACGTTTGTTAAGAATTTACATCTACCACAGCAAACTCTCCTGTAAAACCAACTGCGCCAGAATGTTTCTAACCTGATTGGTGCAAGAGTGCAGTAACCACACCACTTCCCTCTCAGGTGCTCTGAGCATACAGGGTGCATGCTATCAAATATTTTAAACACTTTAACACATACATACACATTTACCGATTAATTACAAATTCGCGTGTTCTCTTAAACCTGCTAATACCACGCAGTTCTTCCCAAACTCTTTCCATGTAATCATTAATGAATAGTAACATACAATAACAACAATACTTTGTCAATAAATTTCTTGACAGTAAAGTGAGCATTTGACATGCAAGTGGTTGTGTAGTAGCTCATTTAAAGTTTCATGGTAACAGTTATGGTACAGGACAAGTAAATTTGCTACAATTAAGTGTTAGACAAAGCCAAACTGATTAACCTTTGTCTTCATATTTTGTGTATGTAAGCCTGTTCTGGATTAGTACCAGAAAATGTCTTCTAGTCAATTTTGAGCGAAGGAAGTGGTCATCCCAACTCTGACAGTTGGTAGCTGTGGGGGAAAAGTAACGACTAAGTTTGCAACATACATTACTAGCTTGCAGGGCTTCCTTATCAAGAGACAAAACTAGACTTGTAGAAGTTTAAATAACTACATTTTTTTGTTTATGAAATTCATTTACTAGTTTTTAACTGAGTTTTACTATTTTCTCAGGTGCTTCTTACAAACATCTTCTGCACAGAAGCGTATTTCAAGAATAATTATGCCATGGCTCAATTAGAAAAATGTAAGTTCTATAAAATAAAATAATTTTTATACTCTTATGGCCTTCACAGACTCCAAACAAAAAGTAGGTGGTTTTGATGTGACCAACGGAATAGTTTTGTTCTGCCTTGAATTAGGATGCGGAACAGAACTGGTACCAGTTGAATAATAAAGAGTCTCTTCATTTAAGAAGCAAAACAAACTGCAGTGATACTTTTTTTTCCCTGCTGAGGGGGAGAACATTAAATCTGTCAGTAGCAAATACTCCTGTAAAGAAAATATTAGATGCCAAATAGGTCAAATACCTAATTGCTAAGTACTGACCAATTAGGCATTTGGTCTGTGAAACTCAGTCTGCAATAATCACTATTTTTAGAAGATGATGTTACATTATTTCCTGGCACTGAAGTGTAGCTACTGCATTTGTATTCTAAAGTCCTTTTTGAAAGAAATTTAGAAAAGCTATTTACAGTACTTCAGTTAGTTAACTTTCCTTCTGTTCCTCCATAGATGCAGATGAAAATCTGGATGACTGTATTAAAAAAGCCGCAAAGCAGGTACTGGAAAAGAGAGCATACACCTGTTCTCATCCACTCGACAGGACATTCTAATTACTTCCCTGACAGCAAATACTGATGAATGTATATCACAGACTAATTTTTGGCAGTTCAGGTATTTAAAAATAACTGTTCCATGAGTTTACCAAATGTAATTAGCTGTAACTGTGTAAAATAAAACATCTAAACACACCTTGATATACAGAGGATACATAAATAAATTTTATTTAAATCTCAAGTTATCTTATTAGATGTATATGTCTGTTTCCCTTGGAGCTAAATAAAGTCAGTTGAGGTTTGGACGGTGAGCTGTGTTTTCCCAGGGAAAGGATTGGGTGGTTTTGTAAGTGGTTTTAAGCTTAAATCAACTACTCGCCTTTAGAGAAGCACCGAAAGACTTGCAGAATCAGAACAATTCAGTTTGGAAGGGACCTCTGGAGGTCATCGTGTCCACCGCACTGCAGGCAGCAGCTGCAGTCACTGTTGCCTTGTCCTGGTGTGAGTGTCTCTAAGGTTGACGGTTTCACTGTCTCTCTGAGCTCCCATTTAAATGTTTCTCCTTGTATTTAATCAGAACTTCTCCATGTTCTGTTTCTGGCCCTCATCTTAAGGTCCTTACACTGGCCCCTTTACTTTGTTTTTGTTTTTAAAAACAATAAATACACAGTTTTATTTAAATACAAGATTACTTTTCTGCAAAAACTGAATAATTAAATGAAACAGGGCTGTCTCTTGGATGGTGTGATGGCATGACAGCAAAATAAGGCCAGAACTCATCTCCCACAGTAAGAACAAAATACCAATTAAACCACTTAACATTGTTCCATATGTAATTGAGACAGAAACTACAAGTTTCCTGTTAATGCAAAATTTGCCATCTGATATAGTTTAATTTGGAAAGTTCAAACATGAAACTTCTTCAAATTTCTAGTAGTTAAACTGCAAAGGTAAAAATTGCTCTTCAAGAGCTTAGATTTATGCTTCTTAGATGAGAAATGCTGCAGCCTACATTCACCAGTATAAGGCCAGGCATATGGCTGAAGGGTCAGTGTCTCTGGCAGCTCTGTGGAAAGCTCAACCTGTGAACACATAACTTAGGTAATACACAGTTACACCCAGGGCAAACCTCATTCCATAATTCTGGAGTTTGGACTTGAAAGGGAGACCTCCCAAGAATGCCAAGTTGTCCTATATATAATTGATTGGTTTGTTGCTTTGGCATACACCCTAGTAATTTAATTTATTGACCTAGTAATTTATTGTTAGACGTTGCGTACTGCAACTCTTTGACACACACCATATAAGATGATGTGGGCCCACTTTTGCTACTTCTAGCAATAAGGTGGTCTTACTTGAAATGTGCGCCTTGGAGTTTGAAAAACTTCTTATGCTCTGTTGAGCCAGGAGGGTAACAGTCTTGCTGCACTTCAAGCTGTGCTGGTCATCAGGGCCTGGTACAAAGTCACTGGAGACACCCTTCCTCCTTCCTGGGAGGGCATCCAAACCGGTGTCACAGGGCTGGGACAGGCTAGGACAAGAAAACAGCATATGTTCAGGTGCTCAGCCAGCTAGGCTTTAAAAAAAAAAACACAACAGGTTCAGGCAGCCATTCCTCACAGGATGCTTTGGGTGCCTTTGTGCCCCAGTGTGAGTCAGTTTTTAATGCACAGATTCCCCAAAACATGGACAGGAAGAGGAAAGCTGTTGTGCCCTCATATACTATTACATAAATGAGCCCCAGAGCATTTACCTTACAGGCAAACTACAGGGTTGGAAACGTACACAACTAAAGCACACAGTGCTCAAGCTCATACAAATGCATACAGTCTTGTAAGCCTGTATTTGAGATCACTTTTTAAAATAATAATAAAAAAAGCCATTACGTGCAACTTTTGTGTTTCAAAACCTTTAAGATACATATCACAAGCTGATTCCTAGTATTAAGTGGGGGAAAAAAAAAACACCCAACCAAACTGCCTGGTTTGTCAGTAAAGCTAAAGTTCCACCTTGGAAGTGTCCACAGAGATGTCATACAGCCCTCAGGGGGTTTGCTTGCCTAACAAGTGAGTAGAAATATTGAGCAGAAATTGTCCCAGTAATCAAACAGCTGCACCAGACAAGATCCGAGAGAATAAGTCTACTCAGAAGCGTGATTTGAACGTGAGAAGTGAGCATACTTAAATGCAAGTGAACATATTACACTCACAGAAGGCTAAATAAAGCACATCGTTTGAGAGGCAGTCCAGTATTTGAAGCAGGTACAGGAAGTCTGCATAATAATATTTTTTTTTTAAAGTCTGTATTTGCTTTTATAGCAAAAAGTGAATCCTGTTAGAGATACAAAGCCTGCACCTAGGAACAGGTATTATGCACAGCAGAGAGACTAGCTTGTGTCGGTTATCCGATGGGGCAAGGGAGGTACATGGCTGGACCCCAGTGCAGCAGGATGAACAACAAGACCTTGGGAAGGGCATCGGAGCACCTGAGGGCTAGTCCCAGTGATCCCTCTGTGCTCCAGCAATGCTCAGACCTGTACGGATGGTAATGACCTTTCATCAGAGAGCCAGGAATCCTAGTCAGGAAGACAGGGAGGGGAATTACACTGCTTGTATAGTATGGAGGAAAATCCGCAGCACTTAGCAACCAGCTCTAAGCTGCTACAGCAAAGAAGATTTTTTTTAAAAAAAGAAAAAAAAAAAAGAAAAAAAATCAGGTGAAGGAGACAACGATCCAAAAGAGACAAATCAGCAGAGCAAATAGCGTAAGAATGCGTAAACAGAAGGCAATGGCACTAAACTAGCTAGTAGAGCTGCGATACTGTGTTCGCCCTTCTGAAAACAATCTTTCTTACATAAAAATAATCAGAAAATAAATGATGTTGTGATAATGTGACACTGCATGTTTAGCTTTAATATATCCAGTGTGTTTAAATTCTGTGTTCCTTCAGCAAGCCAGATCATCCGGCAAGGACATTTTCTTTCTTTTTCTGTCAGAATTAAAACACTATACTGGAAAAGGAGGCTAGTTTGGAAATTATTAAAAGCAAGAACTAAAAATATATCAGGAGGGTTATTTTGTTTGGTTTGGTGGGGTTTTTTTTAATCTTTCTTCCAAAGCAGATCCATGGAACTTAATGCACATAACATCTCCTTTGTAAAGGATTGTCTTTGCAAAAGAGTAGCCAGCCAATTTAGTGAGGCAAGACAGAAATGCCTTCCCATCAGCTATAGTTGGAAGGCTTGAAAAATGTGTTCAAGAAACTTGGGATATGACAGTCAAGTCTGAGTGTCATAATCAGAATGTCATGAAGTGCAAGATGTAAGTTACCTAATAAACTAATAGTGTATTTATATGCAATCTAGCAAAAAGGGCTCTCTGTATTGGAATTACAGGAAACAGGCAAAGAGTTGAAGATGGACAAGTTTCACAGTCTGAACAGCCAAATCAAAGCAGAAGGCCAAGCACAGAGAGCACAAAGGGATACACAGTTCAAAGCCTGATGCTGTAAACCGAGGAGGCCAGGCAGCTTGCTGCTGAGTGTCCATTTAATACAAGGACTGGCACTCAGAATACTGAAAAAAAAAAAAAAAAAGCAGGGAGGAGGATGGCTGTAGCAAGTTAACCTCAAAGGTTTAACTCTGCTTTTGTTACCAATATTCTCATAGTTCCTGTGTTTGCTTTTCTAGAGCATTTGTAGCCAACAGCGAGCTTCATTCCCTTTGATCAAAATCAGCTTTAAAAGCATGCTCAGGGTTTGGGTCAGTCATTCAGATACAAGCACTGACTATGATTCAGCTAACAAAAGAACAGTTAGGTGCAGGCCACCCATACAGCTTTTCATATTAATGAGCACAAATCCTAAAGACTAAAGGTAGTCTCGCAGACTGGGGTGTCTGGGGGGGATTTTTCACCACCAGGCTGAAGCGCAAGGCTCAGGATGTCTATACAGCACTATGTAATCAAGAGAACACATGGCGAGGCATTTGGCATCTACTCTATAGAAGTGCCTCGACCCCTACATTTCATGAGGGGGCATTACAATTTCTTTTAGAGCTGCTAAGCCAGCTGGCCAAAAATTGTTCTTCTTTTCTCACCCACTGCACACTGACAGGCAAGGTAGTTAATTGAACAGAAATTCTCCCCCTTCCTCCACTATCTCTGAGCATCAGAGCAAAGAACTTTTAAAAAAAAATCATTTTGTGCCTGGGCCGATACATTTTTCTAAGAGCTTTGTAAGATTGAGTTAATGAGTGCTATCAACAACAATTTTAACAAATATTTTTACTTCCAAAAGTACTGTGCTATTGAGTGTCACATGTTATCTGCCTTCCACAAAGTGCAGGACAGCTGTTGTTGCGCAAAGGTAGGTGCCTGGGACAGTACCCAAAGACAGGTACCCTTTACCTTCAAAATTGCTCCTGCCTTCCTGAGTGAGATTTTCAGAGGTTCACCTTTCAGAAGTCAATGGAGCTTCTGTAGCTGAAACCTGGCTCTCAGCCCACACATGGATAACTCAGCTGCTGCGGAGCGCTGGTGAGCTTTCAGCTTGGTGTCATCAAACGTAGTTTGCAGAATCTGAGTAGCATCTTCACAAGGCTGACAACAGACTGCAGAAGAAAAACCAGGCAATGGAAACCAGTTAGATAGAAAAGATATGTTTTGGCTGTTTGAACTAAAAAAAAGGTAGGCTAAAAGCCTCTATTGCAAAGAACACCCCTTTTCACAAGGATTCCACTAGAAGAAATGATACAGGTGTTAGAATAATGGCTAGTGCCCACAGCAAAGACAATTCACTGTCCTGTAGGCTCCATAAAACACACATGAATGTGGAATTAACCCTGACTGCTTCCAAAAGCATTTCTCTGTAGGAAGCACTTGAACAGAACTGCACTAAGCAAGTGTTTTGCAAGTTACAGGGTAACAGGCAGCAGAAAAGTTGCAAGAGATGAAAGATTCTAGCAACCACAATAAATCTATTATTTTCTGCTTGTAAATATTCCAGTGAATCTCAGTTGGTACTGGGCAAAAAGAAACACATGGCAAACTTTTCAAAATACTGGTTTATAATGAAATAAAACTTTGTCTGTTATTGTTTGTGGGAGAACATGAGGTTGTACAATGACCACCTCACCAAGGCACACTACGGGCTGCTGTGACAGTGTGCAGATTTAACTGGCTCACCTCAGCCTCCCCCCCCGGACCAATTATCTGGTATTGCTTGCAGTCTGCGAGGTACATTTTGTCTGGCTTTGGTAACTAAAACTGATTGTCATCAATCTGTATAAAGGAAGATCTGTCAGCCAACAAAGCCAACAGAATAAGCCAAGAAGGATCTATACCTCCCTGTAATGTTTTACTATAGGCAAAGGAACTAAGGCTAAAAAGTTGGGTAAATAGAAGAGTAAAACTGGAGTATGGCCAAGGTCTTACATCTTAAGATGCTTCATTTGTTAAGAGTACAAACAGTTTTGCTCTAAGTGGATCTCCTTGCTAAACACCTCTGCATTCAAACTCCCTTCCTCAATGGCAGAACTGAACAAGCTTCAGGATCATATGTCAGAGCTTTAAGTTAAAAGCTTTGTGATTAGGTTAAAATTAACAGATCCATTACCAGACTGTGGGGCTGTTGTCATGAAGACTTCAGGTGGCTTCTTGTAAAGATCAAAATCTACGTGCCGTTTGTCCCAGCTCCATCTGTCTCGTGACAGCACTGGCTCCATGTTAGCATGCAGAGCATTCTCCTGCCATTTCTAAATGAAAATTGAATCCCTTTAAGATGCTAGGCCAAAATCACCAGAGAGGAATCACATAAAATAAATTAACCAGATTCTTGGGTAGCGATCTAACAACTACCATAATAGGAACTTACCAAAGTCCAGACTTCACTACACAAGACCATTTCTCTCTGTAGCTTTTAAATTTGTTGTGTTTGATACACATGAATAAGAACAAAAATCCATGTTGTGAGCAAGCTGCTGATACTCTAGTACTGAGCTGTTATCTAACATGCAGGCACTTACAGTATACTTGAGAAATACCTGGCAGGGGATTCAATTTCATATTTATGTCACATTTCTCTGCAGTGATACAAAGGATCTGATGCACTTTCCTGTTTTTCATACGCAGCTACTAAATTCACAGGTGAATGTAGACCTCATCCATGCAACTCCATATCAATACGGATTCTTGCACAAGGAGACTGTAAGAGGATAGACCCATTCCAAAACCTAACTAGTTATTTATCTTTTCCCAACAGTAAGAAGTGGGCTGGCTGTACAGAACTGCCAGAACTGAGAGCTATATATCATCTCAAGGAAGATATTAAAGCACAGTGCTTTTAGAAAGCAGAAGCTGTCCTAGTGTTTCTAAAAATACATTCATTAAACTACTGGGGCCAAGAGCCCAGGTGTCCCGAGGCACCAGGTGAGAGCAGAAGCATGTGCACTGGAATCATGGCAGGAACATTCATCATCACAATTGAAAAACAGAGTTCAACTTTTTGTGGTCCTCTGACTACCCACTGCTGAAATACCAGTTAGATTTTTTCAGACAAAACTATGCTTCCAAGGCTACTTTAACTTCCACTGTCTGTTGTTAGCCCTGTACTTTCACTGTTTTACCTAAAACTGTGCCATTAAAGGATAGCTGAGTCAGTGCTGAAACTGTATGGAGATATTTTAGGAAATCAGAAGAACTCCAAGAGCTTTTTTGCCTCCCAAGGGATGGTGTTACAGAAGATGGCCAAATTCTGTGTTTGAGAAGAAAACCAGAATGGTATCAGAACTGGACTGCTTCAGAATGAGATCCTAATCGTTTTTTGCTTTTGTTCCACCTTTCAGGTAACATGAAAGGTAAGTTGAGAATCAATCTCCATTGTCCAATATAATGCTGTTCTTGCCCATGAGGTCCCTGCTTGAGCAGAAGGAACCTCCTCCCTCTTTTCTCTCAGCTCCATGGCTAGCACTGATGCTACACATCTATTGGTACTGCCAGGTTACACTTAGTGTCATTCAGGGTAAGATATCAGCTCTCTTCCCCTCTCTCATCCCATCAGTAGGTGCCGATGGTCAACACAACACACTGATCAACTGCTACACCCACACCGAATATCACCGTCCCCCATTTATTTCAGTTCAGTAACTAATGTCAGTCATTAGCTGCTGCAGTGTAAGCCAGCTACCCCTTTTTCAGCTTGTTAGTTTTTGATTGTGTACTGCCTAGTTTCCCTCCTCTTTTTTGTCTCTTCAGCAAAAGTCACCAGCTATTATACTGTACTGGCTGGCTTCAGTTACTCTCGGTCAGTGAATCTTCTCTGCTCCTTCGTGAGAAGATACATTCTCCAGCACCATGCATCAGAAAAAAACCACTTTGTTTTCACTAACCATTTCACTTCAGCTATACTCTAACCTTTTTGAGAAACTACTTTAATTTGTATGGAAGAAGTAAGATAAATAAAGCCTGAAAAATTAAATGAACAGGTACACATTCTTGCAAGATACTGTAACAAGCCTCCAGGCATTCAGCTTGTTCCACTCTGTGCTGTGACTGTGTTCAATTAATTTGGTAGAATTTACTGATCCTGCAACAAAAAACCCTGTTCTATTCCCTTTATTTCCTAATCTTGCTAATTCTAATGCAAATTTTCTTCCTAATGGCAGACTACACGTGCTTGAGTATGCACAATGCTGAAGACTGTTCAAAACATGGACTTGTAAACTAGTCAAGTTGATGACCCATTAAAGAAAACTAGAAGCTAAACAGTAAAGAACAGGAGAAGGGAGAGAGGACACAGGGCAGGAAGAAACTGATAGAGAACACAGTGGTGGAGAACAAACACCTCATAAAACTGTATATACAAGCCATAAATAAAACGTAGAGGAAAAATAAGCAGCGAGGGAATTTGGAAACATGAAGGAAGGCCACAACTAGATTGGCAAATCGTGAAGAACAGCCTAGAGCCCATCCAGAATGCAATATTATGATTTTTCTGACACTATACCCCACCTGTAAATGTAAAGCAAAGCACTCCATAGTCCATTAATACCTGTTAGTACCCAATTAATATCGTCAAATGGGTTTTCTGTATGTGTTCAGGGTAGAATTTGTGTATCCAAATTGTTACCTGGATGAGCTAGGTGCTGATGTACCCTAATTGCAAATACAGGTGTCATCCTCGAAAGAGCTGCCTAGACTGTACCCCTCAAAAATACTTCCATATGTTAAAGCAGCCTGCCTCTTTCAAGTCTCCTAAAATGCTGGAGTTCACTTGGGACTGTTCATTTAAGTTTTTTCTTACCTCACTTAACTCCTCCAGACATGCCTCATCAGGCATCTGAGGGTGCAGGTTGCTTTCAATGCTGCTCTTAAATCCAGGAAATACAAATCCATCCGGTGACAGCCACATACTCTTCAATTTTGCAGAGAATTCCTCACAGGCAGCAACCACATCCACAGGGTCAAACATGGCTGACAGATGCACATGAAAATAAGTGAATCTGTTCTTTGGTTCCTACAAAAAGAAGATTTTGTTGCTGTTGATGTTAATGTGAATTCCCCTTTGCTGGAAAAGGGGTCCCTAAGGTAGAGAACGTGTATCATTTCTTTCTTCAGGACTGCAAGTAATCATAGATCAAAATTATACAGAATATGTATCATTAAATATTTTTAAAAGTTTTTAAATTTCATTCTATTATGATCCAATGATGGATGTAACGATAATTGGTATAATGGTATCTCTGTAAAATAATTACAGAAAGAAATATCTTTAATATTATTTGCGCAAAAAGGGAACTGTAGTTCATACTATGTTCATGGTACAACATGAACAGTTTTCACAGAGCTACAATAATTTCTACTAACTAATAGGAAAATAGCATTTGTTATTAAGCTTCGAGCCACCTATTCCAACAAAAGCAGATAAATGTGACTTTCAAATGTGTTCTTAGATGTGTTCTTCAAATCACTTAATACTGCATACAGCGACACTGCAATTCCTCAAATTCTCCCACTTATAAATGTGTGGGACAGAGAACTGGAAGTGAACACCTAGGTTATCAAAATCTGCTCTCAAAATGACAGTCACGGAGATGAAACAACTTGACTATAACGAATGGCATTAAGAGCAGAATTTTACACAGCAACAAAGAATACCTCTCAGACTGAGATCCTTTTTGATCTCAACTTCCCTTCCCATGTGCTAACATGGGAGTTATGTCCTGGTTTCAGCTGGGATAGAGTTAAGTGTCTTCCTAGTATCTGGTACAGTGCTGTGTTTTGAGCTCAGTATGAGAATGTTGATAACACTCTGATGTTGTCAGTTGCTGCTAAGTAATGTTTGGTCTAAAGTCAAGGATTTTTCAGCTTCTTGTGCCCAGCCAGCGAGAAGGCTGGAGGGGCACAAGAAGCTGGGAGGGGGAGCTGACCCAAACTGGCCAACGAGGTATTCCAGACCATGGGACGTCATGCCCAGTATATAAACTGGGGGGAGTGGGGGCGGGGGGATCATCGCTCGGGGACTAAACTGGGGGTCGATTGGTGGGTGCTGAGCAATTGCATTGTGCACCATTTGTACATTCCAATTG
>JANZLQ010000037.1:2065404-2077890 GCA_026212715.1 Elanus axillaris
TGTTATCATTATCATTATTACTTTCTTCTTTTCTGTTCTATTAAACTGTTCTTATCTCAACCCATGAGTTTTACTTCCTTTCCCGATCTTCTCCCGCATCCCACTGGGTGGGGGGGAGTGAGTGCGTGGTGTTTAGTTGCTGGCTGGGGTTAAACCACAACAAAACATAAAGGATATCAACAGGATACATGGTCCTTCTCTTTTGAGTAAGAGACCAAGTTAAGTACCTGAAGAGATGCATAAACTAAAACATCTTGTAGTACATACTACAATACCTCACTTACAGATTTTTCTGTACAACTGCTTTGCTTTTTGAGGAACGAGAAATATGTCTGTTCTGTAACTGTTCACATTTGGTATACCCTGTTACACAACTACAGATAGACCAGAAATCTAGAATTAATATGTTTTTCCTCTATTATAGGAGGAACTGCCTTCTTAGGGGGGAAATGCAGCTAGGAATGCTGTCGCTTAGTTTCAGCATTAACAAGCTTGCCAAACTTTGTAATATCAGCCACTGCTGTAAATGTTTCTACACATTTTATTCCCTAATGTACATAAATTTCTTGCAAATTTGACATATTATTGCTGCTGAAAAATAAATATTCAGAAACAGCAGAAAAGGCTGTTTAACAGAGATGAATCTCACTGCATTTTAAATGTCCTGAATAAGTGATTTTGTTGTCCCTCTCTTCAGATCACTGTTATACATTGTACCTGGAGGGTGGTAGTACAAGACATACTGCAGCAAAATTGTTGTATCTGTGAAGAATGCATTCAGCCCTAAAGTTTCCTCACAATGGGGTGACAAAATTGGTGGTAGAATTTTATATACAGTTCAAGGAAATACAATGTCTGTCCAAGAAATTTTTACATCAGTAGTCACAAAAACTGGTTACTGTTTTACTTAGCTTTATAGTATTATAATAATAGCAGTTTGAAAATATTTTGAAAACATTTGATGATGTTTTGAGAGGTACAATATTTAATAATGAAATAACTATATTTCAGTATATATAGACAGATGCATGCAGTCTACTCTTCTAAAGACATTATTACGACATTCATTTATTTTTTATAAGACTTTAACAAACATTTTATTGCTAATAACATAGACTACAAGAAGTCCATGTCATCCAGTCATCTCTGAGTGTGACTAGCATTATATGCTTGGGACACATAGTCCAACTCTCCCTGACTAGTGGCCCCACAGCTTCTCACAATGATTGCTTTAAGGCTTTCTGGGGCTGAATATTGTCTCCAGATTATCATGTTCAATCTACAGCATTTTCTCTCAGATTTATTAATATGTACAACATCTTCCTTGTATCCTTGGCATTAAATCTTTCAAACATCCTTTCTTCCTCCTCCTCCCAGGTATTTTCATCTCAGAGGTGTAAGTTCTGCAGCTGCTTCACAAACATTAATTCAGACAGGCGTACATGCAGTGAGCAACGAATCAAGACTGTGACTACAAAGCTTGAAGTAATGTATGTTTATAGCACTAAAAATAATAATTCATTACCCAGATTAAGCCAAGCATTTCCCAAATAACCCTACCTATCCTCAGAGATGTTTCAAAAAGGATCATAGTAATAGCTGGAGTGGGGAGAGAGAAGGTTGTTTGTGTGGTTTTGCAGCAGTAAAAGTGATCAATATTAAAAATTCAGCTTCCTGAGATCTTTGTATTCCTATAAAAACACAGTCAAAATTGTTAATATATGTAATGTTAACTAAGTAGTGAATGACAGACTGTCATAATTGCTTTGGGAACAAAATAAATCTAAATAAATAAAGTTTACGTGCGGTTTTATAAGTAAACCATCATGCTAAGAGAGAAAAAGAGACCTGCTAAAACTAAAAACAAAAAGGCTGTTTCATTTGCCTCAATTTAAAAAAACATTAAATAAATCACTGCAAAGAGTCAGAGACCCAAGAGACCATCACTATATACAGGAACCTCCAGATGTTGGGAATAAAGGAAGGAAACTAGTGTGGTGTTCACAGGGGTAACATGGAATTTATTGGTGGATTTGTTGGAAACCTCCCCACTGCAGACTGAAAAAGCATAGAGGATATCAGACCATATGTGGGCTTTTACAGCAGTATTAAGAATTTTTCTGGAACCAATTTGAGAGAAGCAATGCAGCATACAATTACTGTGACTATCTTATTTCCTGGCTGTAGACTTTTGACACAAAATGAGGGAAGAAGGAAGCTGATTCTTTAGGAAAAAAAGATACTTTTCCAGGTGTGCAAAGGAGCAGCAAAACTTTGCCAATAAAATTGGTAAAATATATTCTCCTGAATCTCAGATTTGCTTTTAGAGTAAACATGTAGGCTGCTTGTCAGGCAGCTCACTAGTCTCCAAAAGGAATGATCATTATGGTAATAGTTCTTTGAACATGAAGCTAGAAAGAAACATCACCACAGTCACAATACAGGTAGAATGAGAATGTTCAGGTATATAAAAGAGCAACAATGATGTATGTAAGGATGGAATGTTCATTCATTTTATCCTGTTTGAGCTTCACTTTGAAGAGGTAAATTTTTCCAGACGAAAAATCATCCTGATAAAAGATTCTTACGTAGCTCTTGTATCATTAGACTGTAGTACCTCTAAACATGTTTCCAGTAATGATTTTGGAGGGGTTTGGAAAACTATTAGAATATGTCTACATAAAAATAATTTCTATTCCAATTAATCTGTACTGAAAGTTAAGTTTGCACGAAGACTAGACACATGCTCTTAATTTTTCAAAATACTGATCTCATTCGTTCATGTTTCACCAGAATGCTGTTACTGACATGACAGCATAAATGCATGCAAGGGAACTGCAACTGCATAAGGAACTACACTTTCAGACTTAAACTGAACAAATACCCTTCAAATGTCCTGATACTTCAGATGCTTACAAAATGCAGAGCAAGTCCGAAGTGAGGTAATGCCCTGGGGTTTGACATTAAATCTTACACAAAATGGACACCCATTTTTGAGCAGAAAGGACATGCTCATGGGACACAAAGCAGCAACAATTTACACGGAGTGACAGAGCAAGATTTCACCAATGCTATTTTTGGAGTAAAAACCCTACTTAGTTTCAAAAACACCAACTCACATTTGCACTGAGTATCTCCTCCCATACATCATTAACAAATAAAATCCCATTCTAAAGGTTGTTTTTTTCATTTCTATTATCACAACCAGATATGTAGGATACAAACACACTAGCCCAACTGATTCTAGCAGTTACGAAGTTTCAGAGGCCCCCATTTTATTTTATTGTGCAATCACATGGTATTTACTTTCATATTCAAAAATACAATGCAGAAGGAAATAGCTCAAATAGCAAAGGCTGTAGAACAGGAAGTGTCCATTTAGTCTACAAACCAGGAACTGAAGACTGTTAAAAACAGGACAGGCAGCAAACAAGAATTATGCAGGACAATGTAACCAGATATTGATTAAAAATCAAGATTCTCTCAAATCTTAAATACAGCACCTTTGTTAAAGAAGCATTCAGTCTCCAGCAGCTAAGAAGAATACAGGCTAGGTATTAAAAAAGCACCTTAAAAGCAAGGTGGCTAGATTTTGCAAATGCTGAGAGAATATTTCTTTTTAAAGATGGTTTTGCACTTAAATGAAAACTATCTGAAATAAAATAAAGATTTTGCTTCCATGTGCAACTCAACATTCTGGCCGATTTTCTTCATTGCTACAAATGCATGTTTTCTTTCTGCAACACAAACCCCATACCATTTGAACTGCAAGATTCACTTACAGATGCACTCATCAGAAATAGTACTGTTCTCACAACATACTCGTAACTCATACTCAGGAACATTGATCTGCAAAGCTGAGTTCATAAATTTGTGATGAAGGCATTAAGAGTCCTTTCATTGACTTCACTATCTTTTGACCAGAGTAACAATCTGACTAAATCTTATTCAGGAGAGATTCTTAAACTTATGTAACGGCATAAAATGATAAAGCACATCTTACAATACAGGACTGGATTGGATATCTTGTGCTAACACCAATTAATTTTGTAGAAACAAAATGGGAACCTCAGAAAGTAATTTAAAACTTTGTATTTTTTTAGTTGACATTCTGGATGACGTATTTGAGATACACCCTATTCATGATTCACTTCTATTTCAAGTGCAAAGTTTTCCATTATGTATAATACCCAAGAAAATATGATTATTTTTAAAGGTATAGTTTCTGAAGTCTTGAACCCTCTAATCTTTTCTACAACTTTTGAGGGTTACATGCTACTTGTTAGAAATTTACCACTGACAACTATTAAAACAAATGACTTATTAAACCAAAAGAGCGAATAACTGTTCCTAAAAGCAGAACAGAACAAATAGGGAACCATGCTACTACAGCAGGATAAACTCAGGATTACCTTAATTGCTTTAGAAAATTACCTTATGGTAATTTGACCCAATACAAATTCATAGTTATAGAGTTGATCCATTGAGCTCACAAGCCAGCAAAGCCTGCTCTGCTAGCAACTGTTATTGTTGACACTACCTTGGAACCTTCCAAAAAGAATGAGGAACCCTTCCTTGCCACTTCCTAACACCTTCAAGTTGAGCAACTAGCAGTAGAATAACTCCTAGTTCCTCCTCCATCTAGTCTCGCTGACACTATCTTATCCCACAAATTATCTCAAGTCAAAAGGTACAAGTGAACAAAAGAAAACACATGCACAAACAAGTAAGCTGAGCGAAGTTTGTTATTTTACGTAATTATTTCATAAACAGCTAATTTACCCCAAATATACTACTAACAAGCTTGATGTATGAAAAGGGATCTTGATGCTTTTGCTCCTTTCCTATAACCAGTAGGCATGGGTGCAAAAAGCAGTAGTTAGCCACTTCTGAAACCACAGTGTAATTATAAAATGTTTAAAAAAACAATAGACACTGAAAAAAAATTATATATCTTCAACTGTATTTTTAACACATGAACATTTCCCAATGCAAGTGCAACATTCTTACCTCACTGCACGTAAGTCATCTGTCCTTGATGGATGTGGCAAACCACAATTAGATGCCGCTAGTCCATTCAGATAATTTCTTCTGCTAAATTAAAACAGTTTTTACATTTGTTATTAAGTATTTCTATGTTTTGATAACTGACAAAACGAATATGTAAACCTCTAGGAAAACGTGGTGAGAAGTCTTATGCAAGCTGTATTTGTAACTCAAACCCACAATCCATTTAATTTTTGTCTCAGAATCAAGGATGAGTTTGAATAAGCCTAAAATATATAAAATAAAGTATTTTTGGAGGGACTTTGAGAGATCATGTAGAGAAACTAAAATATTATGAAGTCATACTTTATTTCCTAGAAAAGAAAGTTCCACGGTAATCATCATGCTGCAATTTAAAACAGAACTAGGAATTAACAAGTAATTAAAATGAGGTGAGAATATCCAAATAATATTTTGTTAGCACTGAATGTCCTATGTGTACTTCAGTAGGTACTGACATCAATAACATATCTTAATGCATGAAAGACAGCATACATAAGAAGTAATACATTACTTTTGCTTATTTATTTTAATAAACTGTTCCAATTGCTATTCTAGTGAATACTCACAAAAACAATGTTATCAATGTTCGGATCTCTTCCACAATGTGTAAAAATGTCCAGATATTTAGTCAATGTTTTATATATGCCAGAAGTATGGTACACTACACCTAATTGACTTCAAATGTCATTTCATTACAGAAAAACACTCTACAGTCACAGATTTCAGTGTTAGCTATTCAACACTTAGCCTCACAATGCATCGGCCCTAATTACAGTGAGATGTAGGTCTTAATTACAATGAGGTCACAGCAAATCAACATTGTATGAATGGCAAGGAGAATTTGCACTTGAATAGCTGAGCATGTTCCAGACAATAAAGAACAGAATTTGCCATTATCTGGAAGTAAGCAAAAGTGGGGCAGTGCAGTATTAGGTTTTTACCCAGCTATAAACAGGATACTGAGAAAGTATAACGAATTACCTGTTTTACAGGGCACAAGTACTGGTACACCCAATAGTGCACATAGTTTTTCAGAGTCAACAAAAAGAAACATAAAGAGACCTTCAGGATATCCCTTTCTTCCTTAACACTGAACGGGTTAGCATTTTGCCATTCATCTGCATGGGAAGCCGTGTTCCTGTCCTTTACCTCCTTGAACACACTTTTTTCTACCTTTGCAGACTTCAATACTTGGTCCATCGACCCTCTCTGGGCCCATCGCTAGATGGCACTACTACCAAAATACAGATGCATTCTGCCAGCCTAATTACCCCAGGAATTAACCTGCTCCTACTTCGATGGTGCATGTCGTTAATCATTAGAGAAAAAAAACAAAAAACTTCTAAAAAGATAACCAGCCGAAGCTGGTGACACAGTGCTCCCCAACATAATGTAAGCTCCCTGCATCAGATGCTAATAGAGGAAGAAATGACATTATCTGCTGAATCCCCAATTACCCTACTGCAGTAACGAGGCTTCCCTTTGGATAATTCTACCTAAATATTTACCAAGTCCATTTTCATTTGTAGATCTAACAAAATGAGACATAACACACAGGGAGGATCTAGCTGTTAGTTTTGTTTTCACCATAAAAATCTAAAATTAAGGAAAAAAACAAACAAAAACAAAGAAGAAAACAATTTCTTTGCATTTTCAAAAGATTACTGAAGTCAAAAAACAGAGTTTCATGATAATTGCTTTTTTCTTTTTGGACACTTTTGTTCATAAAAACATTCTATGAAAACAACTATGAAATTGTAAGGCCAACTGCCTAAAAGCAGAATTTTTCAAAATAAAAGGTCTGTGCTGGTTGAATTCAGCCCTTTGGTACATATATGTACCCCAGATCTCAGGTGATGATTAAACACATTTTTTCATGGTCCTCTGCCACAGGTAGCACACTGTTGTTCATTGTGTTGCTCAGTGAAAGGGTATTTCAAAAGTTAGCTTTTTTTCTTACTGCACAATGCAGGTCCTGGAGTCATTTCTTAGAAAGTAGCCAAGCAGTAATCCTGGTGTAGCAAAGGAATTACTGAAGTCCTCTTAGAGAATTCTGTAATACTCACTGCTGAAGTATCTTTTTACTTTCTCAACTTTAACACTTTCTGTAACACGTCAAATATTATCTCCATTGTGGAGACTGAAAATTGGAGTACAAAAAGAATAAGGCAAAAGGTTTCCACTAAGCTTGGTAGCCCAGCTGGAAAGTCAAGGACCTAATTTTTTCAGCATTATATATTTATTTTTATTTTCATTAATTAAGTTTCCATTCATTTGCTCTTGACTTCAGTTGCTGTTGTGAGCTCTGCCCATGATCTCCAGTCAGGCACCAAAACGTGGTACCATGTGCTTTCTGAGCTCACAGCAGAGCGCTCTGCATGGCTGCTCAGTCCAACAGTGCCCACGTGCAGAGAAATCCCAGCTGTCCAGGCAGGAGACTTGAACAGGGTTCTAGAAGGGATGAAGAAAGCCAGCAGCGGGGTCTAAGAAGAATGCGGCTACAAACACACTGCTGCTAGATGGAGAACTTGACACAAGGCCAGATTTTGTTGTTATTTGCAGCAGTATCACAGCAGGTTCTCAAATGGCACAAGGCAAGGCCAGATTACAAAACTGCATGCAATTGTGATCCCACCAATGTCAGGAATAAACTATTGTACTTCTCCATGAACTAGTAATTCAAAGGAAATGTGGTATTCTGCTACTGGATTCCAGATACTTGCCACAGCAGAGAAACAGCAGAACCTGGGAACTTATGTTCTGGTTATGGCTCTAGATATTAATGCAATCACTTACAAGCATGAAGCAGCAGAAAACCCCACTGCTTTTTTCTGGTGTGCCTTCAAAACTTTCTGTGAGCCAGCTAAATCCTTCTGCCCAATTCTATTCCAAAGCTATTAAAAACTTATTCTAACTATAATACCTTCAGTCTTCCTGCAACACCTTGTTCCCTCGGTAGCTTCCTCAGACCTGCTCCTGCTCACCCATTACTCAAGGTGCAATTGTACTTGCCCTCCCTTTTCACCCATAAGCCAGTTCCAGTTTCCATATTGTTATACCTTTAACAGGAAAGGCTGAAGACTCTTCCTGTGCCTTGGATTCCTTTGCTGCTTTTATTTTTGGACAGCTGCATGCTAGCTGACTCTCTTCAAAGAATTTTCTTTATAGAAGCACAGCGTGTTTTACCCCCCCTATCAGGAAAAAAAATCAAAATAAAATATATTTCCTGGTTTAGACTTCATTGCTTAGTCTGGTTGGGACACTCAAATTTTGAGAAATGGTTTTCTGATGGCACCTCTTCCCCTTTTCCTACTATCTGTAAGAAACCACTCTCAGACTTCAATTCTAATCACCTGGAGATGAAAATCACCAGAGTTACTGAGATTTACCTCGAAGCCCACAGAACAATCTAGCATAAAATGTTCTCCCTCTGTACTGCACAACAATACGTATTTAGAAGAAAATACCTGGACAGCTGAGGCTTGTGGGAACGCCCAGAATACTGAGCCTGCAGAGAAGGCAAACAGCCCTGGCAGTAAGCTGAGGGCACTTCACCATACAGACTCCTCTGAAAGTGTGCAACTTCAGGAGGGAAAGCTTTTAAACCTTTGTCCTGCCTTCCTCCTGTTGCTAAAAGGTAAGGCTACTCTTTACAAAATACTGAACTACAAACAAGTCTCCATTCCCCAACAACAGCTACTCAGGTGCTCAACCTACCTTAAAGAGAAAAACCAAATCCTGTCAGAAATTTCCACCAATTGCAAAGCCTATTTGCTGACAAACCCCACCATATCTGAGCAAACATTTGATTTATTAGTATCAGTTCAAAAGAAACCCAACCCTGTATTAACTAGCATTTGAAGCCTTATAACCTCACCAAATCTCTATCCACTGATACACATGGGATAGAGAGAACAGTTACAATATTTTACTAACAAATTATACTATTTAATAGTAAAATTAATTTTAGCAGTAGTTTCAGGCCATCAGAACAAACATTTCCTATAGGTTTCATCTCATGCTTAGTTCTCTGGTATTTATTAAGGACCAAGATCTCATTTCATACATGTCTATAAGAGCCCCAACAAGGTCTCTCTCCTCTAATTAAATTAACTCAACTAGTAAAAATTAACTATAAATAGTTATAACTATAATTACAAAATAACTGCCTTTGAAACCACTGACCTTCAAGCTAGTGTGGCCAAAATTTAGGCATAGATTCAAATTATGGGGCTGTGGGAGATAACAAGGGAAGGAAGATAACACGGAAAGCTGCACAGCGTAACAATGTGGCTGTACAAGTTTTGCTTCTCCTCAGTACAACAAAAAGAAAAATCCGTCTTTGAAAAATGAATGCATTCATTACTAACATTACTACCCAACAACCTCAAATAACTCACTAGTTTTCAAAGGTTCAGATTATATGTGTAATCATATTTTCCTGCCATCAAAATTTTCAGAAACTGACTCATGCATTCATTAAAACACGAGTAAGTAGGAATTATTTTAGTGGGAATGACATATGAATATCAAATAATCTCAACAATAACTTATCAATAGGTGCAGTCACAATTTCAAGGTTTGTTTTATAATGTGCCTGTTTGTGTTAGCCTTACCAACAGCCTCTGCATCCCCTTCTAGTGAAGAAAGTTTCTGGTTTACTAAGCTTCACTTTTGATGAAACTTTGTCCTTAGTATCCCAGATCTTTAAAATTATTTTGTGATCTCTTAGTTTTATTAGATATTCATTAGTGACACCGACAGCAACACTATGGTTCCATGATATCCACATCTTGTCATTTTCAAACCATGGTGTAATAGCCTATTAAAACAAAAGATAAAAATCTTTACAGGAGCTGACCAGTACTGGAGAACTTGCATTCACATACTGAGCACTATCACCACTGCTCTCAAATTGTATATTTATTTCTCCAGCTTATGCTGGGTCTTAAGTGACCCCGCCCTTGCTGTGTCAGAGCAGTGTATTTTGTTGCATTCAGACAAAGCAGCCTTATCAAGGCAAGGTCTGATGCGAAGACCAGAAGTAAGAACAAACAGCAATTGAGCTGTTGCTCAGCATGAGATCATAGACTGAAGACTTAACAGAATACTGTAAAACCAAATATATACACTTTAAAATGCTGAATTGGTATTTATAAATTTAAAGGACCAGTGCTAAACTTCATATGTATATGCTGGTAAACTGTAAGAACAAAGCACTCAAGAGTTGCCAATGTAACACATTTCAATCGGCAACTTTGCAAGTGCATTTCATTTAACAAATACATCAAGGTGATACTCAAAAGAGCAAAGCAACCAAAGAGGGCCATTAGAAAAATTGTCATGCAAAGACAAAACCTGAGAGTATACAAGTTACTTTAAAACCAACAGTCTCTCTCTCTCAAAAAAACCCCCAATTTATTGTAGCATCAACTTTTAAGAAACAAGTTCTTAACAAACCAAGGTGCATTCAAAACAATATATTCAATTTTTAGGTTCCTGGGTTTGAACTCAGTTAAACACAGGTCTAAATAACAAAATTTGCAAAACTCTTCAAGTACCTTAAAAATCTTTTTCTCCTCAACAAAGATCAGAGGCATAAGTTTCAATTTTTTTCTTAATTGCTAATAAAATGGATAGTTGCCTTCAAATTATTCCATTATTATCTTGGTACCTGAAAGATAAAAGCTATAATCCCAAGTAAACTGATAATCTAGAGGAAAATAAAAGTAAAATACCCTGAAATCCACCAGCCTCTTACTATAAATGCAAGAAATTACTGCTGATCTGGACCAGCAGAGTCAAGTTCTATCCTTGATATTTGTCCTATACTGTGTGTGCAGATAAGGCCTAACCAGCTGTTAAAGCAATATGCAACTGCATCATTCCATAACCGAAAACATTCTCCCACCTTCTATATACGACTTTTTGGATAACTTAGTTTTATTTTATCTTTTACCTTGGAAATAGATTCTGTAAATAGCTTTGCAACCACCCCAAACAAGACTAAATCCAGTTTTCTAGGTATGAGGTCATGCAGTAGAAGGAAGTACTCAATGTGATAGCAACGTTGCATTCTTGGAATAGCTCCCAATTCACTGACTTGAATTCTCTTTCCTTGCGTATCAAAGGGGTTCGAGATCTTCTGCTTTTGTCCTAGGAGGAATATTAGAATTATTTGGAAGCGTTAAATGTTATCAAATATGATACTTTCAGGGGGAATTAATGTTCTCTGCAATGACCAAATGGCAACAGGCATTCCAGTGTGACAAGAGAAAAATGATTGATTGAACACAGATGACTGGTGAACATGAAACTCTTACTCCAGTGCCCAACCCTGCAGTTCTTACCCAGGTTTAGCTACTGTAATGGTCCATAAAGTTCCTGGAACTCCCCCCTTCACCCTCTCTTCCTGCAGCGTAACATCCAGTGTTTGCAATTCCCAAGGCATACATGTCCCGTTACCCAGAGAACTTCCGTAAAGCAGAGTTCCGCACTGCTCAGGGGAAGGCTGAATGCACCTGCTCCTGCTATACCCAAACACCCCTACGCCACAGCAGAATCGTACCTCACCTGTTGTGCAGCTGCTACCTTCTCCTAAAATTACAACACCACCTTTAAACTACCCAAAATCATCATTAGCTAAGTTGAGTATATATGCAAAAACCACCTTTATTTTCATTATTAGGCAGTGACTGATTAATAAGCACCAGCTAAGATCATCAACTTGAATAGCTGTGACTACCAAGGAGTCAGCAGTCAGGAAAGGTTTTCAGTCACTAGTTACAATCACCCAATGATAAAAGGCTCTTATGTCCTACTGCCACTTTACTGAGCAATCTACCCTGGAAAACTCAAATCAACTAACACCTTTTCCAACATTAACTCGTTTAATCATTCAGGAGTTGCCACAGACATTTATCAAGTAATAAAAGAAGGGTTCTTAGGAAAACCTGTGTCAGGTACTTACTTACCTGTAGGCAGGGCAGAGACAGCTAGTGAGACTGTGAATGTGCAGGTCACAGTACGGGAGCCATCCAGTTCCACTGAACTTTTTCAGATGGGAGGAACTGGCTGCCTTCACCTCTGGGGTCAGATGTCCAGCACGCCCAAGGACCTCTAGGTTTTCAGTTTCAAAAGTGCTTTCAGAGCAGGTTGTGTTCAAGTCTGCCATCTCTTCTTTATCATCTTCCTCCACCTCCTCTTCTTCCACCGCCTTTGAATTCTTACGCATTTGCTTTGCTGACGTAGAGTCAGAGGACGGACGCAAAGGCTACAGAACAAGACAAGTGATATAGAGAACAAACTGCTTATTGATTAATGATTATCTCTCTGTAACTTTACATATCAAGGACTGGTATTTGTCAAAGCTAAGCCTGTGAGAGACTGGTATTTGGGAGTGATGAGCAGGAGGGAGTCATGAACAATCACAAAACT
>JANZLQ010000037.1:2086741-2116626 GCA_026212715.1 Elanus axillaris
TCGCTCCCCCTGCCGGCGGGGTCGGCCGGAAGCCCCCGCCGCGCCGCGCCGCCCGCCCCGTCAGGAACACAGCGCGGGGCCGGTTCCCGCTCCCCGCAGCACCGGTGTCGGGTACATAGAACCCACGTGCGGCGGAGCAAAGCGGAGACGCGGGGAGGGGGGGACGGGGGACAATGGAGCCTGAGGGGTCGGGCGGACTCTCACCTGGCAGCGGGAGCAGCAGCAGCAGCAGCGCCCGCAGCAGCGGCCGGCGGCGGAGCGGCGCCCGGCGGGGCCCTGCTCGCAGGAGTGCTACGAGGAGATCGTGGCGCTGGAGCAGGCCGAGGACCGCATCGCCAAGCTGGAGGAGGAGAACGGCAGCCTGCGGGAGCTGGTGGAGGACATGCGGGCCGCCCTGCAGAGCAGCGACGCCCGCTGCCTGGCCCTGCAGGTGAGTGCGCGGCCCGGCCCGGCCCGGCCCGGCGGGCATCGACCCTCGGCTTCTGGGCGGCTCTTCACAGCCCCCCCGCTGCTCGTGGCTGCGGCTGAAACTAGCCTTGCTGAAGTGTAAGATGCTGCTCTCGGAAAATCCCGTGTCGGTAGCCCCTCCGCCCCGAGGGTGGCTTGTAAGAGGAGTATGGCACAGACCGAGTTGCTCTTTCACCTTCGGCATTAACTTTTCAGCAGAGTTTGGGGACGTGCGAGGCTTTCAGGGAAGATGCTGTATTTTCACCAGCGTGACATTACGGGTATTTAAGGGATGTGCGGAAAACCACCCTGCTGAAATTGTAGAAGACGCCAGTTTAACGAACCTAAATGTATAATGCCGCTTTTTCTGTTGCACATACAGTCAGCCGGTTAGATACCAGTTAGGCAGCGATATGGGGGGGTTTCCAAAGAAAGAAAGGACTCAGGGATTCTTATCTGCACCAGCATACGCAGTGACCGAGTGATAAATGCCCAAGAGCTTTGCCTTAGAAACATTAGAAGTCTGTCTGCTTCAGAGTGTGGTCCTGAGAGTTCAGATTTGGAGCCAGTTCTGCAAACAGGATGATGAATAGTCTCTGGCTTCTATGCAGAGCCCCATTAATTCTGGGGCTGGTTTCTGTTTCTGCTGCATTGGCCCAAGTGAAACACATACATACATAACAGCAGTTAAATTACTCTGGCATGAAATAGCGTAGAACAGGCAAAGCACTGACGGACTGAGTTCACCGGCTGTTCTGGTGGGTCTGGTCACATTGGATTTAATACTCACTCACAGCACTCTGCTCTGTGCACGATGCTTCCGTTTGGCATTAGCTGGCTGCCCATCTTCGCAGCCTCCAGCATGGCAGGTGAAAGCCACTTTTATCATTTTCATCTGAAAAGTGAAGGGAAGTCAGGAGCAAACACAAAGTCACCAGTCAGAGGCCCCAGAAAGAATCAGAAGGATAAAGATTAGAGCTCCGGAACACTGCCAGCTGCTCTCTGTTCACTTCTACTGAACATAACTTAAAAAACATCACTAGAAATACTTTTTTCAGAATGCTACTTGCCTTGTGAGGACAAACTATAGTAATGACATTTAAGTTATACAGAAACTAGTGCAATAACCTAATTTTCCACTTTAATGAGTATTTTTAAAATCACATTTGTAGATACGTATTTAAAAACTACTTTCCAAAGCTGATTGTATTTCACAAAGGTAAGTAGCTTATTAGTTGCTGATCAACTGTATGTTACTGGGGAAAAAAGCAACCAACAAAACACAGTCCAGCCATTTTCAGTCTTGATTAAAACATCAGCTGCTTTAAAACACGTTAATTTCTACCTACTTTCTGCTCCTGCTCATTTTAGGTAGGACTGCGGAAAAGTCATGCTAACCATAAGGAAGAAGGGACCTGTGTTATAGGGAGTAAGAGACCATTAATACAGAACCTCTCCCAGACCAAGTGCCTTCAAAGTGTTCTGAAGGAAGTGGAGCTCATCCGGAGCTCCAGGGATGGACAAATTGAAGAAGCAATTAGGTTCAATCAAGAGTTGGAAAGAGAGCTGAAGAGTTCTCAGGAAGCTCTGGTCAATCTGGAAGACTGCAACCGTAACCTGAAGAGGGAACAAGCAGAAATGAGGAAGAAGGTTGAAGAGGCAAGACATGCCGTCCTTAACAGTCTTGGCAAAGTGAAGGAGCTAGAAGTGAAAGCTAACGAAGTGCCACATCTGCAAATATACATTCAGCAGCTAGAATCGGAACTGCAGCACTATAGGTAAGTTTGAGTCTGTCAAAACATGCCTATAAAATCACAGTATTGGAACACACGTTAGCTTGGAAATCACTCGTTGTAGCTTATTAAACGTCTCCAAACACATCTTCTAAACTATAGCTTGAGGGAAATTAGAAGCTACTTAAAAATTTTCTGGGTAGGGAGCCATAACAGAATTGGGTACGTTCAGGGGAAGGTAGGCCAAAATAAGGATGCTGATCTACAGAGAGCTGAAGTTACTCCTCAAACACACAGCAATAGGACTCAATATAGTAACGCCTCAAGAAGGCTTCAAAAGAAACTGCTCACAGTCCTTCAGAATCCATTTCCAACACACTTATTTTTTCACCTTAATTAGCTAATACCAGTTTAGTCATTTCCTGCTAGTTAGGTCACATGTACAAAGCCAGCTGTAATCAGATGGCTGACACTCCGTTTCTTATGAAAGCTCTTCAACGCATCATACGAATTGGAGAAAAACACACAAGGCAAACTTCTGGCTAGCACTTTTAAACTCTGCTGTGACTTTATTGCTTCTTCACTGACAGAATATGTAATGCTCCAGCAGAGAAAAATAAAAATACGTCATCCAACTAAAACCCGCTTTTGTAATAGCATAAATAAATATGTTTCCAAAGGTCAGAAAGTTGGTCACAAATTTAACGGTTCACGGCAATGCTTTTTATCTCAGACAAAACTTGGACTCGTTGATGGTTATTAAGTGCTAGGCACTTCTGCCTGAATTTCAGACTGACCTATGGAATAAAATTTGCTTATGTTTTTGCTGACCCAAAGTAAAGCTAATATTTATATATTTTTTTTCTAGCTGTACCAAGCCTTGTATTTTAATACTTTGTCTATTCTAAACTCCTTGTCTCTTCCTAAACTTATACTTCCTCTGTTTGCTTTCAAGAAGAATTCATAGTAAGTTATTTGTAGCATCATAGCTATTGTATTGTTTTATGAAGTGAGGAAATACTAAAAATAATAATTTTATCCAGTGTCTTTCTGTAAGCATTGTGTATATTAATAGCTGTATGGTTACAGAAGATAAAAGCATTTATTTAAACATCTATAGGATTTTTAAAAACACTGTGAGGGCACGTAATGTCAAAGACGAATATCATTTATTTACAGGGATATCTGGATGAACGATACAACTCTTAATGCTAAGAGAGATCACACTACTTGTCTAGTTTATCAGGTTCTCCCTGGCACAAGCACCAAAGACTTAAGATGAGTTCTTGTCCTGCAGAATTGCTTTTCCAAAGTATGATGGATAAAAAAATCACCTTTAAACAGGTAGAAGGTAGAAATATTTAAATAGTTTAAGTAGGTAGAACTAGTTAAAGACAATAAGAAATGTCAACTAGGTGTTGCAGAGCAGGAACTTTTATGGGTTACATCAAAACAAATAGTGTGAGTTTAAAAATGTAAATGATACGTTCTTTGTAAAAGATAATCTTCATCCTTAATATTTATTTTAAAACTGTATGCTAATTTAAAGTGAGGGTAAAGCTCAGGAATGGTGCTAGACTGACTGTTTGGAAACTACACCCTTTTTTTAGCCCCACAGCACATTTAGCGCAGGACCAGGCCAGCTTCCGCATGCGAGATCCTTTAATGGGTCTTGACTCTATGTTAGCCATGAAGCACTTCCACCTCCCTGTCCCTGTAATACAACTCTTGGCTGAAACAGTTGAACAGCAGAGCTACTTAATGATGATTGTGACGTGCATGCCTGTGGTCACATTCCACAGTTCCAAAGTATATGGAATGCCCTAGTTCCGCATATTCCACAGTGTGGCACAGAGATGCCCAAACTGGGAGGAAATAGGTAAGTTAAGCAGTGCAGAGCTCTGTGTTACTGTGATGAAAGTAACTACCATGGTTATCTCTACCCTATACAGTCATTGGCATCATAGCTTGTCCCACTCACTTTATGTGCTTACACTTGTGCTACAGATGGTAGAAACTCCTTCTGCTCGTAGAGAATCATCTTCTCCTGTGGTGCAGAAGTCCAGGACCCATGGTCTTAGTTTGGGTGAAGTCCTAGGGGTGTATTTTGAGGGGAAGCTGATGAGCTGGCCAAAGCATAGAGATGGAGGGAAAGCTGCTATATCCTGTAGATTTCTCAGACTGTCGATTGGCAAGTGTATTACTTGTAATGTTATTCAAGTCAGTATGTATTTAAGTTAGTACTCCAGTGAGCAGTTTACTCCATTGCCAAGTACCACAAAAAGTTTGTGAACATGTAAGCAGGATCTAGGTTTGGCAAGAACTAATGCTGCAAGGTAGCAGTGGAGAGAAATGGGTGGGGATTTGAGTATACTGCAGAAAGCATTTAAGACTGCAGATATGTCTCCTGAGAATTCACCTTAACTGGCTTGGTATGCCACTATTTACTCCAGCTAAAGTCCAGTTTCTTCCAGAGAGGATCATATTCAAGAATGAGCTTTACATGCTGCTCCTAGTTATACTTTCATATTTATAAAGAAGATGATTTCTTCTTTTAGGTTCAGATTTTCAAAGCTCTTTAAGCATCTAATTCCCACTCCTAGACCTTCATCTTATACCAACTTGCTATCATTTAGACCTGGAATCACAACAGTGACCTTAAATTATAAACCCTAGTTCAGGAAACAACATAGTTTGCACCTATTCAGGAAAGTGTTTAAGTACCTGCAAGTGATTAATCATTTTCCCAAATTGGGGTACCTAATTGCAATTACCTTTTGTGCCCACAGACACCTATTCCTGCAAGTTTAATGCAAAATGTTGCTATCAATGTCTCTGGTAAATGTTTGCCAACAGAAGTTTGTATGACTTAAACATAAACTTTTTCTGGGTACACAGGTTCCTGTATGAGGGTTTGAAATGTCCCTTTCACGTTATTAGGTTCCTAAGGCGACCTGGTTGACCAAATAGATACTTCTTGTCTTAAGGTGCACATCCTATTCTTCCTACACTGGATACACGTCAGGCTTTTGTCCTCTTTCTCCAGCACTAGAAATTTGTACTGTCTTTCATTTTTTTATTTTTTAATCCCTGTCAATTTAATCAGTCAGCTCAGATAATTTAACAGTAAATTTCAAGAAATTCCTTACTGAAAAGCATGAGTTAAATTCATTTCAGAGGAAAAAGACATCACAAGAAATTGTATGTTTATCACTGGTATTATGTAAAAAAATGCACAATTCACAATGTCAGTATATGGAAGAGTTTAGGAAGTTATGCAAGTCCCATTTTTTTATGCAGTGCTGCCCAGAAAGTTACTCTCATTTTGTATATGTGCACTTGATTTCATTTTCCCAGGTATAGAAGTTTTCATTTTTTAGTACTGAAGCTCACCTTTTCCATTTTTGGACTAATTTTCCAGTTTCTCGAGAAGATACTGGGACTAATCTCCAAACTGCTGTCATTCCCCCCCAGCTTGGTGTCAATAGCACATTTGTAGTTTCTCTTTCAAAAGTTCAAAGCCTAGATGAAGATACTGGCTAGGTCCCTGGACAGATTCTGGTGACCTCTACTTGATAGACTCTCATTATCCAAGAGCCAATCATTAACAGCTATTCCCTAAACTCCTTTTTTTTTTCAGTAAATTTTGCTCCAGCTCAAGGTGACACCATAAATGGATTCTAATATAGTCCTATGATTTATAAGTATTGTTTATATGAATGCCACATATGAAAATGTTACTACAATAAAAATGTCACATCTACTGCTTCTTTTTATCCATTCAGCCATTTTTCTGTCAGAAGAGGAATTTGGTTTGACATGAATTGTTCTTGCCAAATATAAATTGGCTCTGTTCTCTAGACTACGTTGTAGGTGGCTTCGAAATTGATTACTTAATAATGTTCACAGATTCTTTTTCTCTTTAATAGCATTGGAGGGAGCAACAGAATTTAACAAGGTTTTTTTTGATCCCAGCGTAACAAATAAAAAGAAAGGTCATTTAGAATTGAAATAGACTTCATAATGGAGATGTTCACAGAGGGTTTATGTTGCTCTGTTAGCTAGGAGCACAGTAATTACATAGGTCAGTGGAAGGGGTCATAAAATACCAAAAATGCTTCCCATATGCATGGTTTGTCTCCCAAATTACTTAATTATCCATCAACATTTATATGTGTTAATGAGTAGGACTCCTTTTTACATGGAATGCAGAGAGGCTTGTTTCATCCCCTCGTATTCTCTTATAAATATGAAGATGGAGGCCTCTGGCATAATTTCCTACATTTATTTATTTCACAAAGTCACCGGTGTTCATTTTTCCAAAAAGGTTATCCTACATTGGAAGTGGTTCAGTTTTTCTTTTCTTTTAGGAGACAGCATCCTGATCTTTTCAATAACTTCTTAGGTTATCGTTTACTGTGTAAAATATGACAAGGTGGACCAAACAGATCCAAATCAGTAATCCAAGAACAGGAGAGGAATATGGAAATATTCCTGACTGGTACAGAATCAGCTCTGTTAAGTGAAGAAAGAAAAACCCTAGGAAGGAAACACTAATCCACAAAAGAAGTTGTATATAATAAGTTATTTCTGATCTGAATGATAATGCATGTTTCATAGTTAGGCATTCTAGAACTGTTCTTCTATTTAAAAAATTAGACATTAAATAAAGAAAAGCTGGACAACTTTCTGCTTGACTGCTGTCATCAATACCAAGTACTTGCTGGTTGTAAGGTGAAGTGCATCTTGGCAATTTATTTTGGATGGCACAAAATTTGATTGGAGGCTGTGGGTGTATATGTGCTGGACTACAGAAAAGACTGGATAGAACCACAGACGATAAGTACATCCTTGGACAAGAGCAACAACAGGCAGGGAGCAGTGACTGACGGCAGTCAGTAAGAACGATGACCGTCAGGGAACTGAGCTCGTGGAGAGTGAAAGAAAATGTTACTTTGCAGAACCTCATCTGTAAAAGCACTCAAGCAGATTGTTCTAGATGCACTGATATAATCTCATTTTATTTTCTAATTCTGTTTGTACCTGTTTTTTTCTACTTAAGACAGTAAGAAATTATATTACATAGAAGTCTGCCAAAAAAACCACAGAACTTTAAGTTTTTCAAGAAGTTAACAGTAACAGGTGAATGTTCCATTATACAAAGCTTAGACTACTTGTGTGTCTCTAGTCATACTAAGCAAGCAAATCAGATTACTAGTCATTTGAAACACTTCAGAAGGAACATTTTGATTTCACACAGAGAGATAATGTAAGGTATTGTTATATATGGTAGAGAGAACTGTACAGAGCAATTTAAATATGTTAACTTGACATTGAAGAAAATGTATAGCATCTCTCTATAGAAAGGTTAGTTTTATTGGAAATGCAAGAAGAGTCTTTCAGTTCTTTTTAACATTAATAATACTTGCTTCCTATAACAATAGCAAAACCTTTACTTCAAATCCATTCAAATTAATGCAAGTGCATTTATCCACAAGGAAGCTTGTACTTGTATGCCAATTCTGACATTGGAAATGTAGCCAGTTCTCTGGCCTTTTTCAGTGCTGGGCTCTTAATTACACAGCATTTATTCTTGCGAGACTTTCCCTCATTCCTCGCTAAATCCTCCTTTTCATCTGGCTTGCCTTATTTGCTGTGTTGGGAGTAAATCACTGCGAGCACAATAGCAGTGCCACACATAAGGACACTGCCCATTCACTGGGGTGGATGTGCTTTCACCTTGTCCCAGGCTTCTTCCCACAGCTCTGTAGAAACACCATTTGTTGAACCCATTGTAGCTGTCGCTTAGCAGCCCCCATTACACGTACCTTCCTGGGGACAGAGATTAGAGAATACTGCAAGTCCTGCCACAGTCAGCAGTAACAAAAAGATTGTCCAAGCCAAAGGAGGCAGTTTTGTCATCTGCTACACAGCATGTGACACATGCAGCTGCCTTTTAAAGCTGTCTCCTCCTGCCCTTCTCTGTGTAATTTGAATCATGCTAACCCCTCCTATACCAGAGAGTTATTTTTTTCTCCAGAAGGTATGCAGTCAGTGTTTCTGCAGCTCCTCTGCCTTGAACTACTGCCTGGAAATTCAGCCAGCAGCCTGGTGGCCCCCCACAGTGGCAACCATGCACCTCCCTCCTTCATCTGGCCGTCCTGACAAGCTGCATCACACCTCTCTAGCTTTGTAGTCATTCCCCAAGAAAATGGACACCTTTTACTGCCCAAATTTTCCAGGTGGTGCAACATATTATCTATCTTGTCTTATGCCAGCAAAAATCAAAGCTTAATTTCATACACAAAGATAACTTTCATTTAAAGAAAAAGCCTTCTTCCCCACCCCTTTCAAATAATTTTGTAAGACTGGACTCCCTATCAGAGGCTACGGCACTTTGAAAGCAAGCCTCACAGGACAAAGTCACTTTCTCGCTGTCGTTGCAAGAACCACAATCAAACAGAAGTGGTCCTAGTTCATAAAGAGCCCTCAGTTATAACCCTCTGGATTACTTGGGTGAGCTCCTGTACAGCACCTTTCTACATCAAGTATTAGCAGCGTGTTGCTTTCTGCCTTAAGGGCTTCCTAGGTACCTTCTGCCTGGTGAACCTAGCTCGCTGGTGATGGGGCATCACCGCCATGTACTGCTGTTGTGCTCCATTTATAGACCTTAGAACTGCATTAACCTTGATACCATCTATCTGACAGATGGTGACACTTCAGGTCCCACTGCATGCAGATAACGAGCCCAGCAAACTTGATGCATTGGGTTTATTCTGGGAATGGAGTTACCAGCTTAACAGGATCTGGGATCTGTGCATATCTCTTGACCTAAAAGCCAACTCACATCAGTGTAAGAGAGCCGCATAGAAAGAACAATTATTTATTACCAAGAAAAACGCATCTGTAAGCCAAGAGTGTGTAGCCTCCTGCCACAAAGTATTCCATCTCATTACCAACCTCACTGGGGAGCCAGGAGGACCATTAACGTGTTGCCTACAGAGTCACACGCTCAGCCTCTCATTTGTTTCTTAAGCAAACCTGACCAGTTTGTAGCTACTTCTATGCAAAAGAACACCTGCAGGAAAGGATGCTTGCCAGTTTTCCCCATCGCACTAAAAGGTCTCTGTTTGAGCAGGTCTCACTGTGCTGCGCTCTGCTCATACGCTCGTGTGATCAGACCTGTTGAATTTATGAGTAGCATTCCTTTGCTTATAGGAGTAATGAGAACATAACGGGGCAATAAATCTTTTACTGAATGCAAGTTTGCCAAACCTCCCTAATAGATGCTTTGAAGAGCCAGGAGTATTTTAAAAATCTACTTCTGGTCAGTTTTGTAAGACAAAGTAGTAATATATAACCTCAAAGTGTAAACGGTAGCTTAAACCTGGGGCGTCTGTGTTTACCTCCCTGGATGGCAAAGATACGAAGAAAAATCTGAAGTAAAAATACCAGGGGCAAGATCCTGAGAGGAACAGAGTATTGACAAGTGCTTCAGTCAGGCACACGTTTGGTATAAAGTTCTCAGCGACTCTGCCGAGCCCCTCCAGAGATAAAATTAAATCAACCAACCATGTCTCAACTGGGTTTAGCGCATGTCATTTCTGCTGTCAATTCACATAAGTTGCTTTGAAAATCAGACACTGCTGATCGTCTACACTCTGGCACGAGCAGAGAATTCTGCATTCTTTGAAGCTTTTTTTTCTGCCGGAGGAATAAAAAGGGAAGAAATTTTATTTTTTCTTTTCTTCCCAAAACCTGAAAAATCACTTCATGAAAATGAGGAGAGGGAGGGTTCTACTAAAGCAGTAAGAAGCGATTGTTTACTCTGTTCATCCCACTTTCCTTCAGGACACAAAATAGACAAGGTAGTTTGTAAGATAAATGCTGACAAGCCAGGTTTTCAAATGCTTTAAACTAGTTTGTTCTGCTAAAATAGTCTGCTCTCAGGATATGGAAGGATTAATGATCTGCAGGGGAGGAGGCCTTATCTCTTGAACGCATCCCAAAAGGGACATGATATGACAAGATAAGTGAAGTCACTCTGGGACAGTTCAAGGGAAATGCATACGTTACGCTTAAAAAACAAAATTAAGCAAAAAGCCTTTTTAATTTATGCACCAGAAAAAAGTAGGGAATCATAAAATCTGGAAATGCTAGAGGGACCAGCCCACTCAAACCTGTTCTTTGACTTGCAAGAAGCATGTTCTGTTTCAGCAGCTTTTTTCAACCGGTTGTCTATAGGTGTTAGCCATTTTAAGAAAGAAATTAATCTAGCCTTTTAATAGAAGCACATGTAACCATTCAATGTCATCATTCATTTAAATTCTCAAAAAGCTTCTCTATGTAATATAAATACTAAATTATCTGGAGACCTGGGAAAATATCTAGAAAGTAAAATTAGTTGAATCCGTGACTTCACTGGGAACTTGCCATAATGCAAACCCACAGCCAAACTTAAGTTCTTAAACCCTATCCTTAGGGTAGCACAGGTAAGATCAAATGATTTTAAATACCATCACGTTACTTAAGACACTGCCAGGGATACTTAACGTAAAGCTAGATAGTCGATCTGTATTTAAAATTGCCCAGACTCTAAGCAGGTTGGGGGATGAGCTAAGAAACGTCACTGACCTTAGGAAATAAAATACAGGCAATTTTTGTATTTTCAGTGACATGAGACAGTTATTTAGCAGTTCTGCAAATACTTGCTGGAGTTTGTTCTGTTTATCCATCTTCTCACAGTAGTCAGAATTCCTGTTGAATCACTGGCCGTGTTTACTTTTCCCTTCATTCTCCAGTACATTTTTTTCAACTTTATCAGCATCTCGGCTGCCTGCTTAGCAGAATGATTAAAATCCAGACTGATATGTGCCTCTCTAGTGCTTGACTTAGGGTATTCTCTTTGTGATACTCATCATATTTTCCTATATGTGCTGGATTTGCCTGGCAATCTGAATCTCAGCTATTCAGAACTGTACCAACTGAAACAACCTAAGAAAAATTGCAGTCACAACCTAAGAAAAATGCTGCCCTCAAACTAGAAAAAGGCTAGAAGAGAATGCCCAGCACTATAAGGAGAACTTTGATTAAGTGCATCTGATTTAAAGGTTCACTTTCTGAGATAATTGCAACTGGAAGCTCAGACTGAGATTTTGGAGGGGAAGAAGGGAACAAGGAGGGCGGGAGGATGAGCTGGTCAAAGTACTTGCTGCAGACCGTTATGGAGAAGAGATATTTTTACAATTCCAGATGTAGAATCTATCTGTGTCCTCAAGTCAAGCAACCTGAAAATTATAAGATATATCAAGAGGATGGCTTTAGTTGTTATTTAGAGATCATTCTTTATCTATGAAAAAAAGGAATTTTTATACATTTTTATAGCTTTTCATAATACTCATCTGAAAATCTGACAAATTCTGATAAAAATTAATAGATATATGTGTCCTTAAAGGATCACAAATTTGCAGCTTAACTTTGAAGACTGAAAATGTAAAACTTGCACTCAAGCTTGATCATTATCGCAGATATGTGTCTCACAGGATGCTGACTGTATCTGTTCACCAGTGCCATTTCACACAGAAAGGTACTTCATGAAAAAAAAATAATGGTTGGACAGTAAATGTCAAATGTAAGTATTGAGCATGACGCATCTTCAGAAATTTATGTCTGTATAACAGGTATCTTCAGCCTCCACAGCATCATTCTTAAAACCACTTGAAAAATAAGGTGTAGAAGTTGTGATTGACTGTGTGTTGCAGTCCATCCTTGTTTGTGGAAAAAAGCATTCTCTGAAGGATGCCTGAGCTTCAAGTGCTAGTTGTCATCACATCACACAACATCCTTTTCAAGAAAAGAGGTGCCAAGTATTAGGAATCAGATTGTAGTGCAAAGACCCCAAACCTTTTCAATAAACCTACAGAATAAAATCAGGCCCTGTGCTTTGTTTTGTGAAGAGTCTCTTCTCACAGCAGAATGTTTCAGGGAAGGTTCGTGCTGTCACATTAATCATAACACTGAAAAATCTGGTATTCACAGCACATCTGCTCTGCTTTATTCACTGTACTTGACCCCATCACATGACCTTGGCATTAGTTCACATAACATAAAAGTATCTGGAACTGCATATTGTGAGGTCAGCCCAGTTTAAAGCAGAACATTGTCAGGTTTAAGCTGAGCTCTGAGTGTAGTATTTTCACACTGCTGTAGCTGGTAGGTCTAAGTAGCACTCTGCTTAGCAGAAATTTACACAAGACAGAAATATGAGCAATCAAAGCCAAGCCAATGCTTATGAGAACTGCAGAAAAGTAGGTTATGCTACCCATTTCTGTGTCAGCAAATACCCAAAGGTGGGAATTTCCAACAGTGTGTATGCAGCTGGGGGTACACCTGTATTTTGTGATGCATCAGTGTGTTGACTCGTGGTGAGCCCTCTCTGGAACTGAGGGCTGAATCAGCTCAACATCCTGAGCACACCACATCTCGAGTGCCACAGAGCTGCACAGCACAAACACCATCTCTTTGGAAATAACTCGAGTGATTTTACACTGCACAACATAGGCATATCCTTGAAAGCACAGATCTCGTAGGTACTTTCTGCTGCAGAATGCAGAGACATTTAGGGGGCTGTTTATAGTGGTTTAATTTGGTGGCCTGACAGGTCTGGCATGGATGAGGTGAACGGACCACTCACAGCAACTGTGCTGATTTAATCTATACCCAGGCAAAGTATTCAGGCTGAATAGTTCATCCTCCAAAACTATAGTTTGGAAACAGATTAAACTAGTTACATATTTAGGATGCATCAGGCAAGAATTCACACAGACAAAAATAAAAGGAAAAGCAGAAAAATTGTGGTCTTTTATTTGGATGTTTTCTTGCTGGACTCTTTTGATTTTTCTGTCTGAATGACATTAAATCAGTGTAGCTAAATCAAATTTCAAAATACCTTTTTAAGACACAAAAAAGAAATTAAACCCAAATGAAATATTTCATTTCATGTTGAAGAAGCAGTTTCCTTAGATGCAAAACATTATTTCCTCAACTTCCTAATTCAACCAAACAACAAAAAAGAAAACATTTGAACTGCTGTGAGCAAAAGTTAGGAGAGACTCTGGTCCTTAGTCTGAAAGATCTGTGTCTCCATTAATGAACGTATATAGCTCTGCTTAAGTTCCAATACCATCCACAGTCCCCAGGGACAATTCCTTCAGCAGAGGAAAAAGAATAAGAAAACCAAAAATAAGAATGTTCTTAGCTTATATTGTCAGAAAGACCGTGTCTCTGGAGTGCTGGAGCCCTGGCTGTGATGTGACTGATTTTGCAGAAGTCTTCTGGTCCTGAAATATTACCACTACTGGCAGGATATTCCTGGATAAATGCACTGACTTTGAAGGAAAGACCTTTCAGTGTAGCCAGGGTGTTGGTATCTTTCAGAAAAGTTATGATTAATCTTTATACAGCAGAATTATATGCTGGGTCTATTCTCATGCTTTCAGTCTTACACTTGCTGCTTTTCTCCCTCTCCTGTCATGTTTGTTCATCATGTTTTACACTTTCTGAATGATGCTTCAAATGCATTTAAAAATAGGAATTTTACAAAAGTAAATAAATTTAAGGCTTTTTAGGTAAATGTTATGCAGTATATGAATGATCTAAGCTCTGAATTCACATCAACTAATCACGATTAAGGATCTAAAATCCTGAGAGTTTTGAGGTGTTTAGACCTGTACTTTATATAAATCAGAGAAACTGTCAATCCCTAAGGCTTGGCACTTGTGAAGTACTAGAAGTCATTTGTACTTAAATTGCAGTTCTCCAGCCTTCTCGATTAATGCTCTGCCTCTGCAAACAGCACTGTCTTGCATCCAACAAGTATTTTTCTTCCAGTTAGGATACAGGTTACTTGTAATCTAAATTACCTTTTTATGAAATTATGTTCTTTTTAGAACAGAAGATTATTAATGCTGGAAAGGTGGCAATTATTTCTTCCTCGTCCAAGCAAAGTGAGCTTTTCTGTGGCAGGCTCCCCTGGACTAGCTAGATTAATGGAGCTCTGTTTCGTGAACATGCACGACACACCGTACTGAAGTCACCAGGAGGTAACTGATGCTTTGCTGCCTCACGTACTCAAGTCGAAACTTAAATTCTCTTAATCTGCATTCACCTGTCATTATATACAGGAGACAAACAGAAAATAACCCCTAAACAAAGCAGTGACTCCATAGGCAGAGCACACAAAAGACACCCTGAGCCCTCCAGTTTATCTAGTCGGGCCCTGGAAGGCAGAGCCTAACTGGCAATTTTTTCTCTTCATGTGGCTCTATAAAGAAAGAAAAGGCCATGGAGAACAGGAGTGGGGAAAGAAAGAGCAGTTCTGCTCATTACCGTGAAAAAGGAGCTGTCAAAATGTCACCTTCTTTCATCCTTCCTCCCTTGCCAGCCTTTTTTTGACCCGGGGAATGGAAGCCTAAATCAAACAGTCAGAATGAATGAAGAAACTGCATAGTCTGTACAAAACAAAACGAGAGGCTGTTGAGAGCAGTAAAAAGGGGGCCCACCCGAAGGCAGCAGACAACACTCAGCTGTTGGTCTCCTTGATTTCATTACGACAGAGGCTAGCGCTTGAGCAGCCATGGTGGGAAGACAGACCTCCTTCCTCTTGCATCTATAAACACAGCCTGCAGGGTTCCTGCGTGCATAAAATGAACTGTAATGTGTGGATATTTATCTTTGGTCAAAGGGAACAGGATGAGTAGGATGACCAGCCTACCAAAGATCTGATCTGTCATCAGTCAGGATTCAGAAAGGGGCAGAGCACTGGTTCAAAATAAAGTTTTAATACTGGCAACAAGAATGGCTAATTTTAATGAAGTTCTGTGTTGGAGGGAGAGTGGTATAACAGCTCACAATAGCAAGTTGAATGTGAAATGGGAGAGCTGTTGAAATACGGAAAGAAAACCATGTACTGTATTGCTTTTAAAAGCAGGCTTACAAATTATCCATCAATTCAACATGCAGAGTCCTGACTTCACTTTCAGGTGTTTATTATTTTTTGTGAAGTTAAGAAAACCAATGCTTTTGAATGTTTTGTTTGTGTTTTAACCAAGCTTTAAAATAAAGCAACTTTTCAAAGACAAAAATCCTCCCAGGACCCTGGGAACATACGCTTCTTTTCCATGCTTATGAAAAAGCTAGCTTTTTTTCCATCACTTTATAAATGAAACTGTAAAACCATGATCTGGCCTAGAATATAATATACAAAGTGCCAGCTCAGAGGTGAGTGCTATAAAACAGGTGTAAAAAAAGTGTGTGTCTTAGATTGTGCATCCTTAAGTTTAAAGGGCTTTTTTTCACCCTCGATTAAACAAATGCATACTGCATGCATTGTTATTGTACTTAGTGGATGATATGCATTATAGATTTTCTATTTTATAAAAGATTCGTGTTTAAAAAGGGTACCTTGTCATACATTAAAAACCACGATACATCGAGATGTTACTATCTCATTAGAAGCACTGCAGAAGATACCATAGTTCAGAGGTGAGTCTGAATTAATCTGTGGAATTAAAAGCAGTAAAGTTCCACCTCAGTAATTTAATTCATGTCTCAACTAAAAGTGCATTTGAATCACAAAGCTTGGATTCAGATCAGACTATCCACTGACTGAGGAGGAGCTGGATGTGTAACTTCAGTTTTATCCTAATTCTAACCACGATTGGTAGTCTGCCTCGGTTAGTACCTGAAGACATGCTTTGTTTGGTTTGTAGTTTAGTTGCAGAAACATGCTTTATATCACATGGTAAGGAAAGCTACAATAATGTGATTATAATTTGATTTTTAGAGAAAATAATAATTAAAAAATTACTTAATTAGTCAAGATGTTAAAAGCCAGGATCAGCTGGGAAGAATCACAGAATAATCTTAGGATACCGAGTGACTGGATGATGGCAGGTGATACTTACTTACCATGTTACAGAAAACTGATGCACTTTGGAGGAAAACAAAAACAAATCCTAAACAACAGTTCCAGCTTCAGTGGAACAGTCACAGTGGTGGACTGAGCGTACTCTAACTGCTCAGGAATTCTATCTTTGAGCAATATAACTCACAGTATATCTGCTCAGTTGCTGAGTTGCAGTGAGGAAAGCAAATATAGTACTAAAATTTATTAGGAAAGGAGTAGAGAACAATACAAAGAAAACAGCTATGCACATTAATAGAACACCTGTATTAGAAAAGCAATACTATGATCCTTCCACCTAAACCAAAATAAAACTGGGAAAGGCACAGAAAAGGAAACAAGCGTGGAAAAAAAGGCATGGAAACTATTTTAGCCATACGTAGATGTGGAGAAGAGATAGCTGAGGAAAGATGCAAAAAAGGGCTATAAAATTTTCATCGAGATCAAGCAGATGAATAGGAAAGAATTGTTCAGTCTCTTCCAATGTGAGGACTATGACTTACCACCTGAAAGCAGGAGGCAGGTTCAAAGTAGACCAAAAAAAGTGATTCTTACACAGCAGGTAAAGCAAGCTGTGGAGTACCTTCCTGCAGGATGGTTAGCTCGATGAAAGGTTACATTGATTAAGAAAGCAACTAAAACACCATTTAAAAAAAACCAAAAAACAAACAAAACCCTCAGCAGGTATTAAATAGAAAGATGACACCTCTACCCCAGTCACCAATCAGCTCTACACACATACTGCAGTGAAAGGCCGCAGAAGGACTAAGGATGCAGTAGGGTATGGAGTATTAGGAAATGTATGTGTAATTATTCTCTTGGAAATTTTGATATACGTAAAATGACAAAATATAGTTTGATTTTAGGAGTGTCTGTAACATAACCTGTCTTCATCTGCAAGAACCCTAGGTTCTTACTTTTGGAATCAAGCTTACCGCACACAGCTACAATTTAAGAGGACCCACGCTCTACACTTAGCCCCGACTCAGACTTAAGACAGTAGCTTTGGAAGAGTCATGGACGTTCTTCCTTCACATCAGTTTCCCCATCTAAAAAGTTAAGATTATAATGACCACAGAAGTAGGTAGTTATTACCCACGTCAGTTAATGATTCTACAAGTACCTTTAAGACTGGAAAAGATGAACTACAAGCTTACAGATGCTGCTCAATTCTTTGTGCATCTAAGTGAAAGGTGGTGAAGTACTGTTGCTGTGAAGTATCACCGATACCTGGATATTACCAGGATTTAAAATGGATGAACTATTACTCTGGTAAGAAGAATTCCCAAGTTAGAGTGATAAATACTAGCTAGAATTTTGGAAAAATATCTGAGCCCTTTATTTCAGTGTGAGCACTCAATTCTGACTTCCAGTTTTAGATTGAACTTTCCCCTGTTAACAACCTATCACAGGATTTCTTGCAGACTCCTCATAAGCATCTGCCTGTGGGACATAACGAGTAGAATACGGGATTAGATAGCTGAAGAGTCCAATCAAAATCTAGTGTGACAAAACCCTGCACAAGTCCCTGCCTTTAGGTCATGCTTTCACATTCTAGACTCTGCTTGATGGATGCCTATTGTCCAGTCTCAGATTACTTAATTCCTTTCCTTTCAAATCACAGATGTTCCCTGCTGAGCTGGAAACCAACATATACTATTCAATGTAGATGTCAGGTTTTGTGTAGGAGACAGCCATACCAATACTGCAAAGATCCTTTTTATCCATTCATGCCTACAGCAAAATTTAATCTGAAAAGCTAGGCTTAAGAGTTTCTGACATGCTAGCACAGCAAATATTTTCCTACATAATTGAAAAAGATCATCTGTAAGAGTGTTGGCCCAGTAGTTATCACACAGGCTGAGATCTGAGGGCAAGCAGAGCATTTCAAAATGCTGTATGTTTATCAGATATAAAATATGTACTTAACATTTATTTGACCTTCATGCTGTTTGCAGCTGTCTGTCATGGACATATGTCAGTATTTCTCTGTTCACATTTTCTCACTTTACTCCAAGTTGCTGGATATGTGCATATATATTGCAATATTAAAGATTCTGTTCAATAATTTAGAGGGCTGTGTGATACCTTATATTCACCGTGCATATGCAAGTGCCTCGCCTGTTATCTGCCCATAAATGCATGTCTAGGTTTCTCACTCTGTTGGGGCTGTCATGGGGACAAAAATGGTGTTCTATAACCCTGGAAAAGAGGGATTTTTCTCATTTCTAGTCCAGGTAGAACAGACCTGAGACACTAATACAACATTCTATCTCATTGAAAAAAAGGAATGAAGAGGTTCTAAAATGTATTAATGGGGTATCCTCATTTCCATTAAAACCTCTGCAAAGGTATAAGAATAGCCTGACTATACAAATGGAAGAGAATCAGACTGAGATAGCTGCCCTGTAAAACACAAAGCTTAAGCAGATTACATGAAACAAATTACTAAATATATGGCACACATTTAGACCACGTGCACTATTCACTTAATATTAATCAGTGAAGCAGTCCTTCCAAACTTAGACCAACAGCATTGCTTAGGAATACAAAGAATTTGATTTTAAATAGTACTGCTGCTCCCATAGCAGTAGGCTTTTATTAATAAATATACTCTGGCCACTCAAACTGTACTATTAGACTTATTTCAACCATTGTAGTAATTCATGTCACCAGAGTAATAACTATTCTGTTTTAAACGGTAAGATGAGAAAGTAACTTTGTGTAATAGATCTTACTCCTTTGATCTGTGCAAATGTGGCCAAGGACTTATGTGTATTTTTAACCCTGACAATGTTTGTTATTTCAGAAACCTATTATTATAGAGGTTACTGCATACTTGCCAGAACTGAAGATATAAAATACTGGTCGTATCCTGAATATTTTAGTTCTAGATAAATGTATACATGATGAAGGAGCATGATGAAATTACCTGTTTAGATTATGAAGAAAAATCTCATTTAAAGTCTAGCCACATCAGTGTATGTCTTGGAGAAGACTGCACGCTATGAATTCTAGAGAACTCCATCACAAATATCAAATGCAGACAATTTAAAAAGCGAACAATAATTTAGGAGAGTTACACTTGGACTAGGCAATTGCTGTAGGTCCTTTCCAACTGAACTATTATATTCTACACGGAGAATTCATTAGTTTTGTAAACACCGGCATCTCACGAATATCTTAAGATTTTTCAGCTTATGTGTTCTGTAATAACGTAGTGATGTGAGAATAATAACAAGAGCAGCACTGAACAGGGCAGCACTGTAACTAGAGTTCAAAATCCAATTTTCCTTAGAGAAACCCATCAAGTAATCCCACCCTTGGAAAAAAATAACATTTAATGTATTCCTGCCCTATTGCAAGGAATTTACAGTCAAAGAAGCAGGCAGAGCATGTTAAATCCTACTTTTAGCTGTTATTGCCAGCCTAATCACTACACAGTATAAAAATCCACTCACAGAGGATTATTAGGGTCTCTCTCAGTTACTGAACAACATGGCACGCTGCAGAGCGGCAAACTATCACGTAATGAGATTGCTCTTAGTCTTTTCAAGTAATAAGTACAATCAAGATCATTTTAAGAACCATAACTAATGGTTTGGAGAAAGAAGGGCTCTCTACCAATAAATTTCAGGCTTGATGATAAAACAGTGTTGCACTTTGCACAGACTGTATTGATTTTTTTTCTCCCCATTTAGTTGTTTAAAGTATCTATAGAAAACAAAACCAAGAAAAATCTACATTCACTACAAAGACCTACTGCTGTGGTATTTTTTAGTCTATCCTCTCAGATGAAACAGTGTCTTTAGAGTCTGCGAGATACATAGACAAACACCAGTCTGTTCCATAGTTTTAACTCAAGCAACAAAAAAAACCCCATCAGGCTTTATTATGGGACTAAGCTAAAAGAAACCCTGAAACTGCAGCATATCGGTCCTGTTTCTGCTCCGAATTCAGTGGGACTGTTTCAGATCTACAAAGCCTTTTTTTACACTTGCTCTAATGGAAACTTTAAAAAGTAGATATGCCATGCCTGAAATATTTCCATGAGATTCTGGTATGTAGCTAGTATAGCTTTAAAAATTAAAAACAGAAGCATTGCCAGCCAAGTGGTATGGATAAAAGGGGGTTTGCTTTAGATGCTTTTGGATTGTGAGGATTTTGAACTTTTATTTCATATATCTCTTGAAACATAAAGTTGCTAATTACTAAAAACAGAGCAGTAAAGCTCAGGAATATATTCTGCTTTCATTTTTTACCCGTATCTGTATTAGAAATGAGCCCGGAATATATAATCCCTAACATTCTCAAATACAAACAACATACTGTGAAGGCCAAATCCCTCTTCTTCCTGATGTCACCTTCTGTATTTAATAAAGCCAAACAGTAAAATTAAGCTCAAATTTCCTCTTAAGGATTTAAAAACTTAAGGGTTTCTTTCTCAAATTTGTCATCCCGCCTGCTATTTTCTAATGGGCCACCTCCACCTACCTAAGACTACATAGGCTAACAAGCTTCCTAATCCATCCAGCAATCAACTGGAACCTTTTTTCTAGGGTGACTGTACTTGCTTTTAAGGTGGAGAATTACAAACTTCCCCCTCTCTTTTCAGTGCTCACAGTGAAAGTTAGAACAGCTTCTCCATGACACTGGGAACTTCATGGGAGTTGGAAGTTGGATCAGAAAGGAACTTTGATGTGAAATTTCTAGACGGTTTTCATTAACAAGTATTTCTGCGTGTCAAATTTTATCCTAACCTGTCTTCCTTCTAATACAGTAATCTCAGGATTTGAAACTGTATTGTAGAATGTCAAAAAGCCGAGGGAAAAGATTACATCTCTTATTGGATGCAAAAGGAACGGATCAGCATTAGAAAGTGCGGGATCTTATCCAAGGCTGAGGAGATGAGAAGTTTTCCAGAAGCGTTGCCCAGGGCAATGAAGTGGAAATAAAAAATATGGTGCAAAAACCTTGTTGCAGAAGTTTAAATATTAGTCACCTACTGTCAACTAAAATGAAAGGCTAAATATATTTTTATAAAAACCTAAGGTTTTTAATTCTGCTGTAGCCATATGATGTTAAAATTACCAGTTGTATTATCTTATTGTAAAAACAATGATTATCACCTACCATTTCAAACAACTGCATTTATTTTAAGTCTTCCTCCTAGTGCTATGTTACAGAGAACTTCTGAGAACCGCTTCCTGTTTTTCATACAGATTTCCCTCTTTTCCTGTGGAAATCTATTGAGGAAACTTTATGAAAACAAAAGGAAGTATCTGTTTCTAGATACCTCTAAGATTGTCCAAAATAATCATCTTTACCCAACAGCGGGGCTTCTGTTAAGGGCAGGGGCTGCACGTGACGTGAGTAGCGCTGTGTCCCACGGAGGTAACCGCGAGCTCTCGAACAAGCTGCATCCAGCTCAGGTGCAGCAGGGCTGCCCCATGGAAGGGAGTCCAATAACGATTTGTTAGAATCATTTAGAGTAATGTTGATCAGGAAAACACGAATCCCAGTTACCCAGCCTTCCTATGAAGGAATTTTCCTAGTAACAACTTCCATCTGCCCCTCTCTGCTTCACCTCATTTATTAGCTCTCCTACTTGAGAGGAACCATAGGGCTTGCACTACGCTCTGTGATGTCTATATATGACCAGCCATTATTCAGGCAGTAAGACACAGTAGCACTGAGCCATGTATGATTAAAGACCTTACCTACACAATGGACCTTTTTTAATAACCTAATATTAGTAAGTTCCGTAATACCTTAAATATACAGCAGCCGGAACAGACTCGCTCTCAGAATTGGTTTTTGCATCACTTCAATTAGCTTTAAGGTAGCTCTCACTCGCTTTACACAACTAAGTTTCTAGACTTTGGAGCTAGAAAATCCAAAACAAAAGTAGAAAATGTACTTAATATATTTCAACATAATTTAGTGTCTGTTTCTGGCTTCTGACAGCTTGCTAGGCTCCACAGGATCCAGATGAAATTTACTGCCCAAGTACTGCAGTTGTGCTGCATGGCTGAGCATTTCAAAGAGAAACTGAGCTGCAGGCATTGTTAAAGGATGGAAGGTGACTTTGTTTCAATTTTCATACCCTTGTTAAATAATCTATATGCAATTCCCAGGGCAGTAACTACTTAATCAAGTTTCCTGCTTGTTCAGTTAAAGCGTAGCTGAAAAAAAGGAGGCGGGAGTGGTGATGGAATGAGAATTATTGTACATTACTAGTAAAATTTACCTGCTCCTTTGTCCTGCAAAAAGAAGTCCTATTATCCATTACATTGGAGTTCTTTTCAAGGGGTCCAGTCAGGATTTCATTGTACCGTTGTCCTAATTAACAGGGAACACACCTCACCCTGGGCAGCTCTGAAAGGTCTACGTACACGCAATTTTAAAACATTATCCCAGCTGTACAGTATCAGTGGTGGATAAATTACAATACTAGGTTTCACTCTTCCTAATAGAGACCATTACTGTTCTTGTTTTTATCCCAGTAATACCTACCAGTTTCGAACAGGTTAGCTCACAATTCTCTTACACTGACACAATATACGTTTATGGTAAGTTACGTTATTAACAACCTACAGCAGCTGTCCTGTGGTCTAAAAACTGAGCCACATTTTATAAAAATATATCCATGTGAAGGAGGTATCAGAAAACTGGCCTTAATAGTGCAAGAACATTTCAGGAAATGAGACAGCATAAAGATCTGGCCGATAAACCATTAGTGCCAGGGACTCAGCTAATGCTAATATGACCGTGATTACATTTTTTAGTCTCTGTCTTTCCTGGCCTGCTGTGTATCCAAGTTAAGCTTCTTAAACATCTTTTAATGTATGCTTATCCCCATAGTCTAGCTGCTTAACTGTTTTAGTTTATAGTACCTTGAAATACCGTATTTTGTTTACTGGAAGGCATCTGTAAAACCTGGAGTTTATATATATACTCAAATATTAGCCTGTCCTACATTTATGGCATCTAGTTTTTCAGAGGGAAAAACAAGTTAGTCACGCCTTTTTTACTCCAGTAAATATTTGTATTAATTTATGTTGACTTTCTACAAATCCTCAGTAATGTTGCATATGCCATCCCGCAAATTCCAGGTAATTCTAACCGACAGAAGAGTGTGCTTTTCCCAGGGGAGTACTAAAGATTCCCTAAGCCCCATATGAATTTCAATTTTATGTTATTGAACTTCATGGAAATGAATACAGTATAGTCCTATTACAGAAATTTCTAAAGCAAAAGCTTGAGGAAAGCTGTTAAATGAAATTGTATAAAACATAACCCGAACTTGGATCAAGTCAATTATTTGAAAATGGTAATACTGAAGTCTTTGCCTACTAAAAAGTTTAGGGAGGTGTGTAACTTTATATAAGGATTGCAACTGATAAAATGAAACTAAAATGGAATTAAACTCTCTTTATGTCAATGAGACCACATATTTGTTTAAAATTATGCACTTGCTTAAGTACTCTGGTATAGTAAGAAAGATATTACATAAGGTTTAAACTTAGATGAAGTTTAAGTAAATTTGGTGATAAATACACTGCAAACCTGCTTGGACTGAAGTTTAAGAGAGAAAGAAATTGGAGGTACTGCTGAGACAAGCAGAGGTCCACCCATGGAGAAAGCAGATGAGCCAGACTGCTAAACATATCGTGTCAGAAATCAGTTCTTACATGTAGGGAGCAGCTACGTATGGTTATGTTACACTTCTGTCATTGGTTTTCTACCTCCAAATAATGTTTCTTATTCAACTATATAACCAATAAAAGGCTAAATAAAAACTGCTCTATATGCTGCCAAAATATACCTAGGACCCCAATAAACGCAGGCAATCTTTACTGATCTCTATGCACTGGCAAAAAAAGTTACGAACGTTTGGGAAGGAAAGTAATTAATTTGGGATTACTGTAAAGGCAGCGTTATTTTTTGCAAGTCACCTGCCAAAACAAGAAAGGCTTCAAGAAAGCAAAGGACAGGCTGCTTTCAGGAAACTTCGAACTATTTCAAAAAAGCAGTCACAGAGCTTAAGTATGAAGGAGCTTGCAGAATTATACAGTATCTACTGGAGAAATAGCACTCTCTGAAGATCTAAGGGTGTTTTTACAAAGATCAGTGAAACAGAAAACACAACAGTATGAGGTAATTGTTATTCTTGTTTCCTGATACAGGATCTGAGGAACATGGAAGTTGCAACTTCCCCATGTTCACAGCAGACAGTTGCTGGCAGCGACACTTCAGGCTCAGGTCTCGCAGTAACTACGCGTTCCCTTTGCACTCTGAATTTCTGGGCTCGGCAACAACTGCAGGACAGCTCTCAAAGGTGGAGCCCTTGGGAACGTGCAGGGACCAAACAACTAGACAGGTCTTTATGCAATTGTCCTGTGAGAGCTTAAGAAATATCTTGGATGCAAAACCAATGGTTGCAGCCCCTCCTGTTAACATACGTTAATGATGTATTTTCCCAAATGCTTAGTCAGAGCTGGTCAGAAATAAGTTGCAGCCAGCTTAAGGCATACTGTTAACGAGCCATCTTCCTTTTCTGTCACTCCAGTTCCACAAGGCTCTAAATCTCTGAAGTTCTGAAATAAGTCCTGAAGGAATTTACATACCAGTAAATAGGTACTTTCAGAGTTTATAATGCGTTTGGCGATATCTGCAGTTTTGCATACATCAAGCAGAGAACCAAAAAAACTGTTTTGTCCGATGTTTTAAGCTCTAAGAGTTGAATCCAGGTAGGGTCTCCACCCCACTGATAAGTACTCCCTGGCTCTGTTTAGGAAGAACACTTTTATCTAGGAGACATGAAAAGGATCACTGGACATTCGATCTTTACTGACGTACACTTTAGCATGCAGGAGATAACAGGAGGACTCCTTGGGATTAAATACCACATGTCTACATGAAGGAATACATGAGGGGGCTTGGTATACAAGCAATGGTGGAAGGAAATTATTTATAAGACCGCAGCTCTGCTGCTTATATGCCTTATATCAAGTATGTTGGTTATAGCTATCAGCGTTTTAGAATTTCATGGTATTTTAGTTATTAGTTTCTGGTTGTGGGCTTTCAAGCATCTTTCTGTAAAAGACGATTCAGGGGACCAGGAGAGAGAAAATTCTAAAAATAAAAGTTTGGAGATCAGGAAGGACAAACAGACTTGGGAGAATACATACACACAACTCATGCATATGTAGTAGGGGTGTGCGTGCGCATGTGTTTGTTTTCACATGCCTCTGTTGCTATTTTGCATGGGTTGGGCTAAAAGGAGATCTCAGAAAAAACATCCAGATAGAGGTTTTGCCAATGGGCCTGTCCACCTGACTAGAAGAGGGCTGGAAATCATAGAATACCAGGTTGGAAGGGACCTCAAGGATCATCTGGTCCAACCTTTCTTGGCAGAAGTAGGACCTTGAGTCAGAACGTGTTCTCACATGAGCTTCAGCCTCACTTCAGACCCACACTTCTTGACAAGCTGGAGAAGTAAATTGTTTGCACGGCTTGTCTGAAATGAACTTGCCAATACAGGGTCTTCAGCAAACTCCAGGCAAAAGGATCTGTATGTCCTGTCCTAGAGCGGAGCTGGAGGATGTCAACCTGAGGAAGGGCCCCCACGAGATGTAAAGTATCTTGTGGAAAGCAGCCTGGCACAGACCCAAGAGCTGAAGTGGCGGCCAGCAGGCTGGATCCAGGCCTCCGGGCAATGCCATCCAGCACTCTCTTCTGTTCTAGCTGGGAAAGAGCCGATATGGAGAACAGCTGAAATGGCTGTTACGGCATGGGGCGAAGACCAACAGCAGAAGTCTTCTTAATTCACCCACCACATGGCCAGGTACTCTGAATTACTGCTGTACCTACGTGGCCTATTAGGAAGTTCCACAAAGGGTATTTGGCTCTGTCCTGAAGTTAGCCATATTGGTGTAACAGTGAAATGCTGTTGTTTAACTGTTAGTCCGTGAGTCAGTGCGATACTGAATAAAGCACTTCTGGTCCTTCAGATATCCCTCGGTATCATCTCTTAAGACACAGACTGCTGTGCTGCTTAGCCTTATTGTGGGGTCTAGCACCAGTCCCAAGTCTACATACACTCTGTTGAGTCTTGTGGGCTTTTGGAATAATTCTGACATTGCCAGCTTAACACAAACTTCAGTTATACTAAATTAAAATAATAGTTCCAATATGGAAGGCAGGCAAAATAAAGAGCAGAGCTGTGTAACAGATAAGAGGGATTAATGGATCTATGACTTCCATTTCCATGACTAGGGGGAAAGTTGAATCCAAGTTTTTAACTCAGACTTCCAAGAAATCTTGTGCAAGCTTTAGCAAGTAGCTTTTGTTCTAATAGTTCAATCAAGAAAAAGTGATACTTAAATTCTTCCAGGTTTGTTTAGGTCTGCATTGTGTGCATCCAAACTCTAGACTTTGACTGCAAATGCCGAAATTTTTAGCTAGCAAGGTGTGGCAATAGAGCTCTTTATTCCAATGGAATAACATCTAGAAATCATTTCCTTTATTTTGCCACAAAAGAATTCATAAAGGGGCAGGAATATCTGAATGACATAATTCCAAAGCGATGTATGTTTCTCCTGGATACTGCAGTGACTGTTAACCATAAAATAGCCCACACAGCAAAAAGCAGTCTGAGTCATCAAGAATATAATCAAGAACTACTGTCTTGCAATATAATCCCATGCTAGGCACAGGATTTATAAAAGCATAATTTATAAAATATAATTGCCTCATCTGTTTAGCCTAATTGTCAAATGTTACTTTCCATGGAGCAGCCTAAATGACTAATAGTTTATTAATAATAGTAAACTAAAGTTTCGAGGCCAAAAAAGGTTAAGGAAAGCACCAGTGAGTCTCAGAGGTCTTGAGCTACGTTTCAGAGCTGAAAGGAATGTATTCTGCAAGTCACAGAGCGAAACCTGCCCATGCAGTTTTAATCCAGCTTCCTTAGTCATTTATTTACAAGAAATTTATGTACGTATGAGTGTGCGTATCCACACATAAGAGCACCTGTTTTGTACTTAGATGGCTCTTGCTTAATGCACTGATACTCATCTTAACTCTAATTGTGGTCTTAACTGTTACGTTGAAAATGAATTTTTAGTATACTCTTCATCACAGTATAATATACCAGGCTAGAAAGATTGCATTCAAAATTTTCTGCTAATTTTAGATGCCTACTCTGACTTATCTAAAAGTTTACAGTACCTAGTATTTCAGAGCAAACCACACAAATCACAACTTCCACGATCCCATGCTTCAGCTGCAGTTCTCATGCCCCAAAGTCTCAAATTCTATGCAAAAAAAAAAAAAAATCAGGACCCAATTATTATCTGTACACATGTAAGATGGTAATTATGTGTAGAAAGCCTAACTAAAGTAATTTGCCTAGCATTATGCAGGGTCTCTGGCAGAGACAGGAGTAGAATCTATTTCCTCAAAGGAGGATTTAGTTGCTTTAAGGAGGACGCTATCCATTCTGTTCCTTTGTGTCTCACCCGACTTGCTACTTGTAGCTTCTGCAGTAGACAAGAAGGGAACCTCCTGGCAGAAGTTTCCTTCTCTCTAAAGTTGTTGTCCATACACAGAAATCATTCATTCTTTGCCTTGAATGAGGCAAAGGTCACATCGGAAAAACAGACTGTGATTTCACAAAAAACAACTATGTTGTAATGCATGTGCTCCAGGGGTTAAGGCAACCTACTGACATCTTGTAAGTTGAGAACCTTAAAAAAAAAACAAATACACTTAAAACACAACGAGTTTGTATCAAGTAGCATCGTCATGACATCTGTTTTTTTCCACCAACAGGGTCAGATTCTCTACATTCTCTGCATATATTCCTGCTCTGAGTTAACTGAGCAACTGACAGCAAAGTAAATTATCATCCTCCATGTGGACCTGCAGTGGGGGAGGGAGGAGAAACTAATTTGTGGGTGGTTTTCCCAAACATTTACTGATAGGAGAGTAATGGTAAGACTTGAAGAACTTGGATAGCATCCCAAATTTTATCAGGGAGCGTGTTTGGCCCTTAAGCACTTTTTTCTGCATATTTTATCTTCTGTCCCTTTATCTCTACCCCAATTCTGTCTCCTTCCTCCATGTTCAAATCTGCTGTTGCTGTAATTATCGTTCTTACTTTAGCCACTGTACATATTGAGAGTGTAATTCAATTGCATGTTTCCACGAGCAGTAAAACCCGATCAAAAGGTCTTTCCACCCACTTGCTGCTGTCACAGCTCTGCGTTTTGCCATCCCCTGAAAGATGCAACTCTTAGAGCTATGCACTGATTCAGATCTTGATCTTCTCTCAAAAAATGAGAGGGATATTTTAAACACACCTCATTTCATAAATCCAGTTCACAGCAGCGCAAGCGCTCGCACAACTACAGCATATAGGATCAGGTTTGAGAAGATGCAGAATGGGAACAAGGTTTAGAGGAGGGAGATGGTAAAGAGGGAGTTTTTCTTCCAAATTTATTTAGGACTACTCCTTCAGGTGTAAAAGGCTCCTCTGGTCTTTCCTATACGTCAAAGCCACTGCTCCCTGTGTTGGTGTCCTTATCGGGAAGAGCACTGAGAGCGCAAGAGGGAAAAATCTTCCTGACCCTATTCTCAGTTGTTAGTGTTAACTTGCCTAGCGTAATCAGATTCACAGTTGTTGGCAATGTTTTTCTTCACGTCCATGGACTGGAGCATGTTCAATACTTCAAAACTCTTAAAAAACAGTCAGTGCTCTAGACAAAGGACATACGAGGCCTTTTAGAAGTGCATTTACTTTTGTTATTCTTGCTTACCTGAAACCTAAAAGATCAGCCTAAGAAACATTTGGATTGCGAGAACTTCAACCCAAATGGCATGGGAAAGCAATATGCACCAGACAACAGAAGATCTTCACGTCTAAATCTGAGAATCAAAACTGTCAGGAACACCAATGTACCACCCAGGAAATACATTTTTCTAATTTAATCTCAGATTTAAGAAGCAGAGTAACAAGAAAGCAGCTGACAAATGAACAATAAAGACCTGTACTAAAGGTAGATAATTTCTAGAAAACAGTTTCTCCCAAACAGTCTGAGCTTACAGAAGTTGCTCTTCGGAATGGGACAGTGTGGACAATAAAAGACACGTTTCTAATCTGTAATTTCACTATATCTGCAAAAAGGTTTGAGTTGTCTGAAAAATGCTCAATTTATCATAGGAAGAACACTGCATGACAGCACGGCATAACTCTTCTACTACCTGCTACATGCGACAGTATCATTGCCAGATTCGCCTGTTTATATACAAAGTGCAGAAAGATGGAGAGGTTCTGCAAGAAAACATGTTGCCATCAGCAGAATGATTTTTTTGTAGAGGATGGTGATTTTGGCAAGAAAATGAAAATCAGCAGCCAATAACAGGAAACATCTCAGAACTGTAACCAGCATTATAGAGGCTCTTTAACTAGAAACTTCTTATTTCTGTATAAAATCAGTATATTTGGTCAGCTTTATTATAGCTACTAAGAATTCATACTTTTAAAATTTTCTATTTAATGCTTTACAGTTCAAGCTATTTAAAACCTGAGATTAAGCAAATTAAGATTTACACTGTTGCATTGGGTTTCTGTGGCAAGGTTTTGGTAACAGGGGAGCAGTTACAGGGGCGGCTTCTGTGAGAAGCTGCTGGAAGCTTCCCCCATGTCCGACAGAGCCAATACCAGCCGGTTCTAA
>JANZLQ010000037.1:2116726-2142465 GCA_026212715.1 Elanus axillaris
TATTTTTCTCTCCCCTGTCCAGCGAAGGAGGGGGGAGTGATAGAACAGCTTTGGTGGGCACCTGGCATCCAGCCAGGGTCAACCCATCACAAGTGTTCATAGAAAGTTCATTCATATGATTTCTGTTGCAGAGGGGTTCACAGCCTACAGCACCAACCAAAGACAGATGTATTCAGAAAACCTACACAGACACTTAGCTCCAGTGTGAAAATATATTTGATCTGAACATTAAATGAAAAGTCATAAATATATCAAAAATATGCACACCACCTAAACTCAGTAGATCCCTGTAAGGAATAAGCCAAAACTGAAACCATTCCAAGTTCCCTGAACCCTTGCAGTTTGGGTAAAATAGTACAAAAATAAAAATCACACCTCATTTTCTTTAGGAAAACACAAGTCATACACTTTTAAAATGAAGTATAGCCTAGTTTGTCTAACTATACTTAGGACAACATAAATATTCACACAGCTATTTGATCTGTTCCAAATAAGTCTTTTAAAGAGACTAGTTAAAGGTCTATGAATGCAAAGCTAAATAATTCCTCGGATTTATTTTATGATTAGTCAGGAATTACTTAAGTTAAGGACTTGTTCAGCGCCAGAAGCAGGTGGTTTTTGCTGCAGTAAGAAGTTTCCATAACAGTAACAGGAGAGCCAATTAAAAGCCAATTAGTCATGGACATTACTTTAAGGTCCAGTACTTTGCAAACTCTCCCCTCTTCAATTTTCCTTCTCTCAAGCTGCCCATTATCCTCAGTACAAAGACTTTAAAATGAATGTGGACTGTTTGCCTGTCTCCATGGAAGCCTTGCCACACTGCACTATACACAAACACTTCCCAGGCATCTTCAGCACTACTTTTCCCTCTGATCTTTGCCCTAAACAAATGTGCTGTTTATTCACTCTTCTCATTTATGAAGACCCATTTGATGCTGTATGAATACTAATGAGAAAAGAATTAGACCCATGCTTAAGAATGAGTGAAGATTCCTCCTTTTAGCATTTACCATGACAGCAAAAGCATACATCTTGGCCTCTTCCGTTATGCTCCTCTTTAAATTCTGCAACCTCTGCCACTTGAAAATTAAGAGTGCAGATCTGGCGTTAAAGAAAATAAAAAGCTCCCAGATAGAAAAAAATGACCTAGTGGTTAAATCAAGTTATGAGAAATCAGGAGATCGTGAGGTTTCATTGTTCTGCTATCAAAGAGCACCACCATGCCTCCATTCATGCCTCCATCACCTCACTTGAGAACAAGGATGAAATGCTCTGTACTTCAACAATGTGAACTGAGGAGCATGAAGCAACCCTAAGAAATTAAACGTTCTCTACTGTTTGGTTGCATCTGCTTTAAAGACCAAAAAACAGAGAAAATCCAGTCAGAAATTTGAAATATCCTCTAAAGTGAATGTAGGATCCTATACAGATGGCAAAATTAAAAGAAGGAAATGGCCCCTTTCTTCCAACAGACACAAAGATTTGTTAGTATCCTTAATGCTATTTTTCTAGTTCTGGGCAACATTTCTGATTAGAACCTTTTTCAGTCTATCTCATGTTTAGTTTCCCATTATAGTTTAAAGGAATGGTAGGTTTTCTCTTGCAGCTACAAGAGCAGTATTAGTAACACACACACACACCAATTTCTGTATAGTCAAAAAGATATCTAGCTCTACCTCCTGATCTTTGGCACCAGACTTGGCAGATTATTGGTTTTGGACAACATGAATGAAAGCCTACTGTGTTTATATGTCCCTCTTCGGAACGCTATTGAGCGGGACAGTCCCCTCGACCTCTGTCACGAGGCTGTTGGTCCGGTCCTGTCCTGTCCTGTCCCGTTCCCTTGTCACTACCACGGATAAACCAGTGCCCAGCATCACATTATATTGGACTCCTGGCAAGACATACCAAACCAACATATTTCCAGTTTTGTTATTTCCAACAGGTCCTTGGCATCATATATTAGCTGATCAAATACAAAATATCTTGCGGGGTTTTTTTAAATTTCCATATCTACTCATGCTGCTGCTTGCCTGTTTTTTTTTTTTCCCCCCATTCATTTTTATCTGGCATGGATGAGCTCTGAAATTCCAGCTTGTCCAGCCACATGTTCCTTCACACACATTTAAAATCTGCCCCATTCCTAAACACCTTGAAATAATTTCCATGTGTGGTTCTAGAAAATAAAGCTGTATCTTAATCTGTGCTGCCTTCTTATTTAGGGTATGTCATGGTTTAACCCCAGCCAGCAACTGAGCACTACGCAGCCACTCGCTCACTCCTCCCTGCTCCCAGTGGGACAAGGGAAGAATCAAATAGCAAAGAAATACAACTCACAGGTTGAGATAAGAACAGTTTAATAACTACAATAAAATAAAATAATTAAAATAATAATACTAATGAAAAGGAATATTAAAAAAAGAGAGGGACATAGAGCCCAAGAAGATTTAAGTGATGCCCAAGACCCAAGTGATGCTCACAACCCACTGACCGATGCCCGAGCAGCGATCCGCCCCTCCCAGCCAACTCCCCCAGTTAATATACTGAGCATGACGTTCTATGGGATGGAATATCCCTTTGGCTAGCTCGGCTCAGCTGTCCTGGCTATGCTTCCTCCCAGCTTCTTGTGCACCTGCTTGCTAACAGAGCGTGGGAAACTGAAAAATCCTTAACTTGGGATAAGTGCTACTTAGCAACAACTAACCTATCAGTATTTTATCAACATTATTCTCCCACTAAATCTAAAACACACTGTATAAGCTAGTAAGAAGAAAATTAACTCTATCCCAGCCAAAACCAGGACAGGGTCTAAGGTACTCTAACTTTGCTGTATTTCTTCTCTTGGGGAAACTAAAGCACAAGGCGATTTGATGCAAATGATAGAGCCTGTGCCAGAACCAAGATTTAAATTCTGCAGCATCTGGGTCTGAAAACCCTTGCTGAAAACTTACATTTCTTTCTATTTTCCCAGATGAACATCTCCACAGAAGATAGACATGGCTGTCTTTAATCAATGTATTTGGCAGAAAGACATAACAAAACATGCTGTCCTTAAGGCTCCCAATGACTTGTACTGTCTGACCTGCTTGGCTCTCTTCTTGCCAGGGTTAGGACATTTTTGACTCAACTACACATAAATATATTCCGGATTTTTCCTTTAACGTGTATTTTTGACTTTTCAGTCTCTGACAACTGCTTCATCTCCAGTACTTGGAAGACTTAGATCAAAACTGCCTGACATTTCTGAGGACCAGTCCAAGTGGCCAGATGCAAGACTTACTACTTACTACTACTTACTATGGTTTTATGGTGCCCATGGTAAAAACAAAGCATGCACTGCCATAATGCTGTCAGTGGGAGAGTATCTGGCCAGAGTAGGCTGTTCCCATATACAGTTTCTAGATGTCTTTGACCTGAATCAAAAGCTATACGTTTGTTTCTTATTGCCTAAAGAACAGCTGAAATCCACCTTCCTTTGATTCCTGGTGACACAATTGAATGCAGCCCTCCAGGGTTCAATTTTACAGGCACTGAAGGTAGATACCCCTGTTCTTCTTCAGCAAGTCATTCACGTGCTACACTGTTTGCATATATCTTGGTTTTTCAAATTTCCTACAAGTCCACTTTACTTTGCCCTTCTTTTCCAGGATGGAAATTGTGAGATTTCAGCTTCCCTCAAGAAGCAGCCCAGATCAGAAAGAGGGAACAGCCTTACCAGGTGGAAGATACTGCCCGTCTGTTGAGCAACAAGATGGACGATCTCCCACTGAAGGAGCTGGGATTTCCGAGAACGGTATCAAACCCAGTACCCAACTATTTTATTTCCTCACTGATCTGCGAGATCCTCAGCAGAAAAACTAGTATAGATATTAAACCACCAAAGTCACAAACCAATCCTAATGAATCTTGAAATCCTAAATCTAAATAAAAGACAATATCCCCGCTTTCTACTTCTCACTCCCCACATAATTTCATGTTTAGAAGACTGAACATATCACTTAGAGCTATGGTTAAAAACTGCTTTTTTCCATACAATTCCCCTCACCAAAACTTTTTTCCTGACTTAAAAGTGTGAAGTTTTCATTTCTTTATAAATAAAATCTCAGAACTTCAGCTTAAAGTAATTTCCAAGGGAACCATTTGCAGTTAATATCCTGTACAGTCACACTCATTGGAAACATCCTGGCTGCTTCAGTGACTCCGAAAAGGTCCAACCTGTTTTGCACACATAGTGCCAACTGCTGCCATAACACTGCACGCTTGCGTTTTCTTACGGGACTGCATGAAGCATTCTTTGAAAGTCTTCTAAAATCACTGGCTTTGCCAAGGCTGGCTCTCACGATCAATGATCTCAACTAGGCTTTTGTAGAGCAGACAGTTACAAGGGCCATTTTTTTTTTATGTGTGTGTAAGTGTCATTTAGCTGCTGTAATAGCAAGACACATTTATGATAGCAGTCTTAGAAGCCAAACATCTTCCTGCTCCCCGCCAGGGAGTGGTTTATATTGCCAAGTAGAGAGCAAATGCAAAGTTTGGCAAGTTTGGCTTACCTTCAGTGATTTATTTTTTTTAATTTTTTTTTTTGACACATTTGTTTCAAAGAAGACAAAAGCACTTATCTGACATTAGCTGTGATTAACAGGGCATCTGTATTGCAGACGAGAGCTGTATGTACTGACAAAAACTTAGATTTTAGGTATGTATTCAATGGAGCTGGCAAGCAGCTGCTTAGGAACGTGACAAATATTGACATATAACTACAATTAACACTGTAGCATGTTCTCCATGTGGTTAGACTTATAAAATAAACCTGTTTTTACAAGTATTTTTATCAAATCAGACACTTAGCCAGCTTAAAGACAGTTTCCATGTCTAACATACACTACCCATATTTCAAGTACAAACAGCTTTTTAGCAAAAGCTTTTCAAACAAATAAATTGTGGGTGTATAGATTTAAAAATATGAAAGAGTGTTGCATCAAATAAAAAAAGTATTAGTTAGGCATAAAAGAAAAATAATTCAGAAAGTTGAACAAATAAAAAAATTGTGTGAACATCTGGGATAAACCTAGATATGCTAGATAATAAATCTAGATGCAGAATTATTTATAATTTTTTACATGCAATAAATATTACTTTCTTAGAGCAAAAGAGTACTTGCATCAATGGATTTGGTGTAAGTGATTCTACCTTAGCCAGTTTATAAATTAATGCCAAAATATCACAATAATAATTCTACTGACAGAATTTTTTTTTTTTTAAATATTAGCTTAGTAGAAGAATTTTAATAAAATACTGGCTTTATGTTAGAAGAGATGCATAAGAAGTTTTGCTTTTCCTCTCTGGTTTTCAGTCCTGCTATCATAACCTAACAAGGGGGATGTAAAAGATAGTCTCTGTTGCGTACACGTTCAGTCAGAGCAGAGGACATGCCAGAGAGGGGGACAAGCATTACAAGCGTCTTCAATGTCTTAGCATGAAGACTGCTTGAGATTCACGTGCCTTTCCCTCCATTTTTTAAAAACCTAAGCTGAGTGTCTGCTATGCCAGATGCTGCAATTAACTTGCTGGATTAAACATACCAGTTTGAAGCTCTTCAAGGAATCCAAAGCGCTACGCAATCAGTTCTCGTGCCTGCCACAACAGTCGTAAACTCTGATCGTTATTCCTTTGAACTCCTGTGGCAAGAAAATAAATGATCGCCACTAATGTATCACAGATTGAAAACAGAAAGTCTTTTTCTTTGTTTCGGCAGCCTCGTGGAAAAAAAAAAAGCGCCGCTAATAAACTAGTTTGTACAGTGTAAGGATTGCCATAAAATCACAGCCAGCCATCCTGCAACTAACTTTTGTTCCTGCTTCGGCAATAAATTATCGCGCGCGATAACTATAAATTAGGCACACTGCATGCTACTGGAATGAAAATTGCATTAACAAACATAGGCCGAGCGTTGACCAAAATTAAACAAACCAACCAACCAACCAGCCCGAGGCCATTTGTCCTTTGTTGCTGAAATTCACCCTGAGCGGGGATTAAATTCGCCGGAGGCTGGCAGTCCTGGGGGGCTGACCGCACCGAACTCCTTCCAAGAGGTGCTTTAACTTGCACTGCAGGTGTCCTTGAAATGAGACAGCAAAATCATTTACCTGAGAGTCTCTGCTGGGTGATTCATGCCCTTGCGCTCCCCTTTCCTCTGCATTTGAATTAACTAAATATGCACAACGCTTGTAATGCTGCCTAAGGTCAAATGTGTTTCGGTACTTGAAGAACTAGCAGCATTTGATTTGATCACGCTGTTAGAATTCGTTACACCTGTTTCATTAACTATCCGTGATTGAGGTAAATAATTATCAGATTTTAAATCGTGTTGAGATTGGCTTCACCCGATAGCAACTCAAAGTAACAACAGTTCAGAATAAAGATGTGACCAGTGCTTTTCACATACTCGATGTTTCAAAAGACTCCCAGTAAGTTACAAGCATCATAATAATCTTCTTCTAAGTCCTGGTAAATATATTCTTCTGATAAAAACAAGTTAAACACAATAGCTTTTATAAGATACAGCTAAAAAGGTTTTGAAATATTACTGTAATAGTAGACGTATATTTATACATATCGTAGACGGTTCATTTACCGTTTATTTGGCACGTGAGGAGACATTAGGTTTAGGTAAAAAAAACCCTAAACATTAGATAGCTATGCATCTAATATTACATTTATGTATTTAAAATCACTGTCCCTATAAAACACAGTAAGGGAATGAATTAGAAAATATTGATATCAAATTTCTGCACTCTGAGTATGTGTTCAGCTGGTTTAACGACGATGAAAAAAACCCTTACACAGTAAAGCGGTTTTTCATTCCTCTTGAAAAGTGTATATACTATTTATATGAGAACAGTAATTCCCCCCCCCCCCCGTAACACACTGATATTTCATACTTATCCTTACATTATAGCTACTTAAAGGAAAGAAGAGAATTGAAGTGAAACAACTACAATTACCTACAAGAGAGTGCTGAAGTCTTCAAGACTTAATGATCTGTGCCGAGGCTCCCTTGCCTTAGCTTTAAAGCCCCTTCCCACGGATGCTGAAGGCCCCTGTAGTGTGTTTCACTGGGGTTTTTAAAATCTCACTTATTTCTGCCTCAGTCCCAGGAGTTTAAATTGCCACAGCTGCAGCACATCGGGGCTGTTGTTTTGTTGCTAAGCGGTTGTTGGTTTGTCGAGCAGAGGATCAGCTGTTCCGCTCTGTGGAGGGCCAGGCTGCCTCTGATGAAGAAGAAGAGGAGAAGTGGGCAGGAGACCAGCCGCCCCAGGTGGACCAAAGGACAAAAATACTGGACAAGCTCCCTTGCTGTGGGTAGGTTTCTGAGATTAATGCTATTTGCGCCATTTGCAAAGGTTATTTTAGGACCTGAAGGCGCCATGGCTTCAGGAAGAAGCAGTAATACTGTATAGCAAAAAGATTCTTTGCCCATCCTTTACAGCTCATGGGAAACAACCTGCTGGATATTCCCACCTAACCCTAATCTCTGTCAGCTAGGACACTAATTTGTGATCTGTGCTGCCAAGAGTTTCGTAGGAAAACTGGCCTTTACAAACATAACCCTGCATTGTGAGGTTTCGCTAACTTTTTTTTTTTTTAAGTATATATAGATGTGATGAAAACATGTGGAAAAAGCTAACGTCTTACTTGGAGACCACCAATACTGATGGCTACGAAGCAGCCCCTGTGGAGCTGGCAGAGAGAATCGCACAGCTAACTGAACAGCTTGAGTTTAAAGGGCATGCAGTGAAAAAATCGGAAACAAATATGAAAGAGGTAACAGGTGCCAAACAGAGTGTGAAAAGAGTTAATCTTGTATCTTTAAGTAGCTACATCGATATGCATATGCCTTTATATTTTATTCTGGCCCTTCTGCTCTCTGTTGCTGATGTTTCTCACCCCGCTGTTAGTTTGTCAGCTTGAACATCTCACGCTTCCCTGTAATACCTGCGTTTCTAGGCCGGTTCCTTCCTGAAACTCCATTTGTTTAGAGGATGAGATGTACATCAGCCACAGTCACAGACACAGGCTCTTCAAATACTACCCTTTTTTAAGATGGTTTAAGATGTTCACTGATGCTATGTTTGGGACTGATACCACTGCAGACCAAAGAGCCGCACGTTAACCACAGGGTTACTATAGGCAGCTTTCATTGGTTCTTCAGCTGTGGATGAAACATTCCTCATGTTCCGAGGCATCCAGCTCCTCTAGGAGCACAATAACTTGTCAGGAAATTCCTCTAGCTGACTGAGATGCAGGGGCTCACCATTTTGGAATCCTTCAGAGGAAATCATCCCGTTTACTCTGGCTGGTTCTCAGGCTTACACTGATACATTTATTAAAAAAAATAAAAAAATTAATCCTGAGGCTTACCAGCATGTTCAACTTTCCTTCAGCAGAGGTTATAACCACAGTAGTTAAAAGCCCCAGCACAGTATCCTGTAGTCCCATATGATCTTACTATTTAAATACTGCAAACTTCAGCCATTGATAGGCATAGATTTAAATGCTAGCAATCTTTCTGTGAAACAAAAATACTGCATCGTATGCATTGCTTTCGTCTGCTTTGTCTTAAGGTTCAGTTAGTGCTTGTTCAGTATTTTATACTCCTTCTTTAAAAGGAGCATAAAGATTTCATTAGTTCTGGGTAGACTATATTAGTTGGTAAACTATTTAAAGTAAGAGTAAACTACCCAACTTCTTTACATGTTGCCATCCTTTGATTTTCATCAGTATTTTATATCATTTCCCCCCCTAAATCAAATGAAAAAGTTTGCTTGTGAGGGAAAAAACCTAAAAACAGAATAAAATCGTACTTGTGTCTTACACAATTTGCAGTATTCAGTGACAATTTATTCTTGTAATACTCCTTAGAGCAACACAAAGCATCCTTCTATAACTGCTTAACATCAGCCCACATAAGAAACTACATTTATTCTTTCACCTGCAGGAAGGAACTACCTTTCTGTAGGTAGTGCCAGTTTTCTTCTCTTTTTTTTTTTTTTGCATTCAGACGTACTCATCTTCTTCTGCAATATCATATGGCCTTCTTTTTAACCTCTGCTGATGGATATTAGATCCGTGCATCTTTTTCAGAAAAGTACTATTAATTATCAATAGATTAATACAAAATTCCAGGACAAAAATGGAATCTATTGCTCTTGATTTGAAGACAAGCAGGGGAGTGAATAAGACACAGTGCCAACTCACTGTGACATGTATTGAAGATTAGTAGGATGAATCATTCTGAGCCCGTTAGAAAACCCTCTTACTATTATTTAGCCAGCATTATATCTTGTGTGCAGTTATAGGTTGTTTGGTGGGGGTTTTTTTATGCCTCAAAAGATAACTGTTCTTGTAGTCAACACAAAGCAAATTGGAAGACTGAGAAATGCGCTCTCTCATCTAACTTGCAAATAAATATATTGGCTTAATAAATAAACTAGCAAGAACACTTTCTCTGATTACCTGACAAAACTACCTTATACATTGCTCTATATACTTCTATTTGGACTTGTTCAATGCTGAAAAATCAGACGAATAACAACAAAGCTAACAAGTAACAAACTCAGCAGGCAAGTGAAGAGCAACACTCTCAAATACCAATTAATAATTGCTTCAGTCTAAGACTTGTAAAACCAGGGGATAAGAATTCCGAAATGTGTCATGTCTAGAAAGTTCTGCTTTCCAACAACTGAACATTTAAAAATAGTTTCTACTGAAGACAGGGTGATGAAGGTGTCAGGACCTGGGGATAATAGATGAAGAAAACATGAGTGAATTCTAAAAATAAAGCAATATGCTGCCAAGTGTAGTGTTGCAAAGAAATGCCAATTATTTTCTATAAAAGCTTGCATGCAAACTGCCAGCTTAATTAAAAAGACAATTCGTTTATGACCTGCCATACAGGATCAGATGAAAAGTTCGTATCGCGTGCCTGATGGCAAGCAGCGGTTGCTTAGAGAAAAGCGATGAGAAACAGTGCAGAGGATTTTCCTCTTGGTACTATTCACCTGGTTCCCGATACGCTAGGGACAAACACATCTTGAACTGGGTGTTGCATGAAGTATCGTGTTTAATAGCCAGTACTGGAGCCATCTACCATGAATTTACCTTTCCTTTCTTTAAAGCTAGTGATGCTTTTGGTATCTCAGGGCAAGGACTCCCACATACTAGTTAGAAAGGAACAGGTTTTGAGGATTTGGTTTTGTTAGCTTTTATATCTGCTGCTTGATCATCCACTATCACATAGTTTTTGTTCTTAGGAATAGGCAAATGGTCTTTCCCTCATAATTTTACAGGCTTTTATTACCAGAAATACTGTCTCGGTTATCACCATCCCTGGTCTGCCCTAGCTCTCTTGGTATAGGAACCATTACTTACTTCTGTTATTCTATTTTATTCTTCCATGTACTTTTCAAGTTCTATTACCTTTCTTTAATGAGAAGAACTGAAAATGTGCCTAGTATTCAAATGTAAGCCCTTCATGGCATAATCACAGTTTCTGTTTTGTACGTAGTTCCTTTCCTAATAGCTCCTGCCGTGTGTCATTTTGATCTCTGCTGACCTACGTTCAGGAGACTACAGCTCTTCTAGATCTCCTTCTTGAGTAGCAGTCATCACCACTGCATGCATATGACACTGTACCTCTCCTACGTGCCTTACTTTGCACTGTTGACACTGATTTCGTTTGATCTTTTATTGCCCGTAGCTATTCAATGTCATGATCTCCTGCTGTCATTCTTCACAGGCAGCTTTAGTTTTGATTGGCCCCCCAACATTGTATTGAGAGCAAACTTAAACACTTTGACATCGCCTTTTTTAAAAATAATTTACAAATATGCTGAACAGCTCAGGTCTTAGCCCAGTTCCTTGTGAGACCCTCAGGATTATCTCCCTCCATTGTGAAACCTTCAATCCTGGTCTGTCACCTTGTGCTCTACCCCCTCTTTTAACCAGCGCTAAGTCCATGGCAGGATCTCTGCTACTGCCTTGTGGCAGTTACATTGGGGATTTTTTTGAGTCTTTGGTGATGAATCTGATCAAAAGCTTTTTGCAGACTCGAAATACACTCTATCAACCGAATTAACATTCTTCATATATACTCATAGACCCTTTCAAAGAAATCTAACAGATTCTTCACTGTGTTCACCAAGTCCCTCCCTCATTACAGTTCCTATCAATTTGCCTGACAGAATTACTGATACTCTTGAGTTTATTTGCTGTTCCTCAGATCATGTCTGCAGCCTCTCTTAAACTGGTGCTCCATTTGCCACCCTCCAGCCCTTTGAGGGTGGAATGATTTAAAAGATAAATTGCACAGCACAGTTCAGCACGTCATTCTGCTGTTCTGTAACTGTTTTCTTCCTGTTTTGAAAATGCATCTTGGGTTCATTGCTTGTAAAAATGGCCCTAAGATGAGACCCTCCTTAGCTTCTGTGGGAGATACAATTATTTTCTCTTGCATTCCCTAAGGAATTTTTGCATATTAATTATTCATTGTCCTAGACATATTTGTACATACTACTCCAGAGCTCAGATTTTCCCCATGGTATTCTCTCCCTTTTTATAAGACGACTGGCTATCAGTAGCTGATTTCTCAAAACTGGTGTTTGGCAAGGTAGTATTTCCAACTCCCAGACAAGGCACAGATCCAAAATCAGGCTTTGCTGAGGGACTTTGACAGAGCTAAGAACAAAACCCACTCCTCTGAGCCCTGTGACTTAACTACTGACCATCCATCTTCAGCATCTAGGTTTTAAATATAGCTTATGCTTAACTATTGTCATTGCCTTATTGCAAATGTTAAGGTAACAATAGGTGCTAGATATAACTTAGGTAAGGAAAACAAATTGAGAGAGTGTTTTAAAGGTGCATTGAGCCACTGTCTTCAAGCACAACAAGACAAAAAGTGCATACCCGTACTTATAAATGAAACAAAGGTGTCAGGAAACGAGCATCCTTACAGGTGACAAGGTGGCTCTTAAGGTGTAATTGCTGTGGAAAGCAGTTTACTAGCTTTCTCGTAGGAAATATGAGTGAAAAGGGCTTTGTAGGAGCAGTCAAAATGAAGAAGAAAAAGAGGTGGCAGTAGCGACAACACTATGTCCAAATATCGGTAGTGGCACTCATGGCTAAGTGTATTGCCTGTGCTGTCTATACAAACCAAGCAGCTGGTCATGACACTAGACAACTAGGGAGTACTCAAAGTGGCATGTATACTAAAGAGAAAAGTTTGTACTTCTCCTATTCCTGTTTGTATGCAAGACCCACCGCACAGCTACGGCCTTTCAGTAACGCCCAGCAAAGGACAGAGGATTCCCTGTGCGGCTTTCCAAGAACGGCAATTTTGCCAGCATGACTAAAGCAGCAGCTAACTGCTGTTAGGGGTGCAGGACCAGGATAGATGGGCACCCGTTATAAATTTCCTTGACCATCTGTCTAATTGCATATTGGGAAAGTCTGGTTTTCCACTTTAAAAAGTGGCCTTTTTACCTCTCTGTTATTTGATAGTTCACTGCTTCAGCTGTACAGGGGAACATAACTACTTCGTGTGTTGAGTACATATCTATGCCAGGTGGTATTTACAATGCAGAGACAATCTGCAATATAATAACGGAAACCACGTTTAATTCATTGAAGACCTCCCGCAGCCCCTAAAGCATTTGTTATCTCTCAGTCGGACTGCTGCCACATTGGTGGTAACAAAGTTGGCTCTCCGTACAGGATAATGTTACTATATTCATCTAAAAGGGGTGCTCAGGCAGGGATGCTGAAATCGTTGTTTGGCAGAGGTACCAGATTAAGTGATCCAAACTTCTGTGGATGTTACATAGCTCAGAGGAGCTGGAGTGTCTCACAGGGCAAAGCTCGTGGAGAGCTAATGGAACAGGCTGGTTTCCATCTGATGGGGGAATAATATTAATAAATATATTTAAATTGTGTTTGCAACAAGAAATTGCAAAAAAGGTAACATTTCAGAATGCTGAGCACAGTAATGATTGAAAAATAATTTTACTTTTATTAATAAACCTGAGGAGACACCTCCTGCCCAGTCTTTCTGTAGCATTCAAAAGTCTTGTTGAATCTGGACTTTTCTGTGCTTAGCTGCAAACCAATGCTTTACAAAGCATACATGCCAGTGTTTTGCAGGACCAGAATCTTAAGGAAAAAAATTAAGACACTTATTTTTTTTTTACCGAAATACCTTAAAAAAATTAGCTAATTACTTTCCTGTTTCACTGAACGTACAGATGATTAATATGTAGGAGTTGCAAGACAAACATATGATTACACTAGTGAGGGCACGCTAATTAGTTATGCTTTACAGAAGATGACAGGAATGCAAAAGATTAGAAAATTGAAATAGTAATGCTAGTATTTAAAATTTCTGAATTATCTGCTTGTATCCAGTAATGAGCTGCCATTATGTGCAAGAGCAAGCCATGCATTTCCTAGCAGCTATTGATTCTTCACTTTACGTTGCACATTAAAGAAATGTACTTCCTTTCAAGATAATCTGGAGTGAACTGACATTTATGAGATAAGGGGGAAAACTTAGCTTTGCAATCATTGGGAAAGTGAAAAGCTCCGATGCTTTTAATTTCCTGTGTCGTTGTCCAGATGAAAGGCCCATTGGTAGGTGAACTGCAGCAAAAGGTGGAGGAGACCGAATTGTTGAAGACGGAGCTGCAGATGTTGGAGACTGAGAGAGTTAGGCTGTCACTGGTGGAAGAAAAGCTCATGGATGTTTTACAGCTTCTTCAACAACTTCGAGACTTGGTATGGCGAGAAAGCAGTCCAGAGACTTAAAACTGGTTGTGATAGTGTCTTTCCAAACTAAAAAGGATGTTCATACCTTCTATTAAGTACAAAGTCCTTTACACCAGGACACATTTTTATATGTGTTTGCCCTGGGAACTGCCTGGTGATTGCAGAAAACATTTAGACTCTTATGGCTGACTTCCTAAAAGAAGCCTAGAGATCTCCTTGGATCTAGATCTCCAAGCTCTCATTATTGTCTAAACAAAAATTTAGAGGAAACAAGGAAAACAAAAATGCTAGTAATCAGAAAGATTCTAGAAGATTACTTTTCCTTCTAGAAAAGGACCTTTGTTTAACTGTATCCTAATGTGACACTGAGTCACTATTAAAGGGATTAAAGCCCTTCCTGTATACCAACAGGTATTTTTTGTAAGAATTTTCTTATCCGATTAATAATCCAAACATGGACTTAGAAAAGCTGATGCGATAACATCCCAGTACCTGTCCTGTATGGCAGTTCGGTCCTTTAGAAAATAAGCTTAAATCTCGTGCTTGGGAATGATAATGGTGAGGGCTGGCCAAAAGACAGGCAAACTGGATAAACTGCAGAACACGGAGTATGTTGGGAGCCATGCTGGACTGCTAGGAACTAATTTCTTTGGTAATGACTGAGGGTTCTCCTCAATTTTCAGCAAAGCTCTGCATAATCCGTGTGAGATGAGAATGCTTCCTCAGATGATCACTTTACTTTGAAGTATGCTCCTGTTCCACTGATGACTCTAGGGAACAAGTGCAATATCTCATAATTTGGTAACTTAGTTTACACTTGACATGGAAATTTGGCTTTCATATTGCAAGTCTGACACATCCATCAATAACAATCCCGTGAAGGATTAAACTAGTAAAGACTGTGACTGGCAACAAGCTTAATAACCTTTTGTGTCAAGACTTCAACATGTCATTTGCTGGTCAGTTGTATCGCTGCAAATCATTTCTGCCTAAGAGACAATTCATCACACAACGTGCCATATCTCAGTGATAGTAGCTCTTAATGCTAATCATTGCTGGAAACATGCCACCATGTGCTGCCAACTCCCATAGCACCAGTACAGGCAATGATGCTGTCAACGAACAAGATAATTTACAGCATTCCCAGTGGAGTTTAGCAAGGATCCCCTAAATCCCTGGTGGGATATACTTCAGACAAAAGAAAGCTTATTCATCAGAAATGGGGGTTTAAGTGTCACTTCCCCAGCGTATTCACCTTCATGTTTTAAATATCCCAAGCACCTCATTTGCAACAGAATCTACCACAAAGCAATGACTGTCCAAAGGCAAATGCATGTCCTGTTAGGAATATTAAAACCTCACACTGTGTTGCAGAGGTCGTGTGTAATCCCAGCCTGCCAACAAACTGCTTTCTACTATGCCCCCGTCCCCGCTGAGGGCGGACAAGCAGAAGGTAGATGACTTGCATCAGTAAGCAAGGCCAGTATTGCCTGGGCTGCTGGGAGGTACATCATCATTCTTCCAGAATAGCTTCCATCTATTTTCACTTCTTGAAGTTTTAACAAGAACAACCTGTCCCTGCAGATACAGGTGCTCTAAGTACTAATTAAACAGATTGCAAGACCATCTCCCAGAAAGCATGCATTAGTGTCTCGATAGCAAATTAGAGTTTGTTTCTGCAGATACATAAGGTAATGTGCCAACAGATTTCTAATATAAAACTACCACTGAAAAAGACCATTCAAACCCTAAGTAGTTTTTACAATCCTCTCACTTTGGCTAATGTTTATTACATCTCAATATATAACTAACGGTGGGTCTGCCATATGACACATACAATCTCTTCTAATTTGTTTATACCTAAAATGGTTCCCAATGATTCCTAGAACAGCTGGGTCTGAGAAGCCCCTTTCTGAGATTACACCACAAAGTCTGTCCATTCACCTTTCAACATGGGCCTAGCAGAAGACTGAACAAGCTTTTGTTGTACATGCTGTGTTTACACTCCTTGCCATCTAGATTTGCTTAGGCGTACACTCTGGAAAATTCTGTATTTTCCACTGAGTAACTGTTACTTCTCTTTCTACGGCTATATTAAGGAACTGCGGCCCTCCACAAACTGATATTATTTGAGCAGTATCTAAGACAAAATGCTTGAGAATATAGCCAATATCAAGTTTTGTGTTAACAGGATTCAGCTTGGGTTTTTTTTTAATTTTCAAATGCAAAACCACTGTGCATAGATTTCGTTGCATACATTTAAACTGGGGAAGGGCATATTTGTGCCATAATATTTTTTTTTTTTTTTTAAAGAACGTATCTAGGCGAGCCTTGGGGAAAATCTTGCTGAGCACTTTGGAATCCTGCCGTGACCCCCAACCTGGTAAGAAAATCATTTGTGTATAAAGACCAAGAAGCATAAAAAGTGTCCTTTTGGGAAAAACACTAGATAATGAACAGATGAGTAGGGAAAAAAAGCTTCAAATACTGGGGGACAGGCTAGGGAGAAAGAAGTACTATGCAAGAAGTTTACCTATAGAAAGTGAGGCTTTCTAGTCTGTGTCACATCAGAAACAGGAACACATCCAAGGCTTTCTTTAGCCAAATTTCAATTAAAATTTGGCCTTACAGGAAAAACTTATTACCCCACTAATTTGTGTAGGGCTTCGTTGATATGAGAGAGTGGAAAACATGACCAAGTATGTGAGACATCTACTTATCAGGTTTGCTATGCCAGTACATATTGTATTCCTCTGCTGCAACACAAACAAGATATACAAAACAGAATATTTCTGTAAAGAAACCAGATCAAACGTGCACCCCTCTAATAATAGCCTTTTGTGTTGCTCTCATGAAAATTAAACTTGCAAATTCCTCTCCCTTGACAATGGTCTGGTGTGCCAGAGTTGTCTTTGTAGGAACCATAGAGGGATCACAGCCTGGAGGTTTAGATTTGACCACTTTGTTCCTATTAGCGAAGCATTTGTACTTACCTGCAAGAAACGAACATCCTGTACCAAGCCTAAGAACGTGGCTTGGAGGTGCTTTTAAGAGGCAGACAGTAGTCGAAGACAAGATTATAAAAGACTAACTGTGGCCTGAGGGTTTAATTTTGGAGAATATTATTAACAGTGATTTAGGGAGAATAACATAAAACCGTTCTGGGTTTTGCAGTTTCAAAGCCTTGTTGTTACTAGCGTCCAGCAATTCAGGGTGCAGGCAGCCCAGAGCTAAGCTGTACTGTTCCAGCATGGCTGCAGAGGAAGCAGAGAAAAGAAGGCAAAGACAGACCTTTGTTGGCTCCAGGACACCAGCACAGAGAGAAACCGTATCTGAGCCATAGGTCAGATACTCTTCTGGTGAGAACAAGAGAAGAGACTGTTAGTATCCACAGCCCACAAGTGTCCAGAAGGTACTACTACTTATCCTGCATAGGAACAGTGAATCCAAGTGCTGCTGCTGAAACAAAGTACCTCCCTCTATAACTGCAGCACAGCTCAGCTTCCCAAAACGACACCAACAAGTGGAGTAACCTTGTGCAGCGCTCTGTCCGTTCTGCATCGCCGTTGCCATAAATGGCTCATCTTCTCTGCTTTCAATTTTCTGGCTGCGCACTTGATACGACTTAAGCAGCTTTCCTAGGTCTTTGTTATCAAACATCTTCCTCTTTGGCAAGACTAAGTGGATGGTTGGATTGGCAGCTCTTCACTGTGACATGAAATAGTCTTTTTTTCACACAGGTATATGAGAACTCAGTGGGCAGTGAATGAAGGAAGAGACCCAGTAGAGAAAACAGGCCTTGAACCCACTTGCACTTGTATTTTTATAGGGACAGGAATTCATTATTTGGTATCAAAACTCAGACATTTTATGATAATTACTTGAAATGGCACCTGTGAAGAAAAGAGCTTGTGTTACAATTGTTAAACTGCAACTTTCTGTCTTTGTTTATATTATAATGTTTGCAATTTTCTTTTAAAAGGGAAAGCCCACCTATTTGAAGTCCTAGATACTCTTTACCATGAGCTGACAGCCTGTGAACTCTTACAAAACCGGCCTCTGGAGAAGGCGCGGAGTTGCCAGTCCTTGTCTAACCCACTGGTCATCTCGTGCTGAGCAGCAGTGCCAACTACAACCCGCACAACAAGCCGAACAGTCATCGTTCATTCAAACACATGATGAATGGACAAGATTTGTCCAATTCAGCAGAGCTCAGTAATGGACAAGAGTAATAGAATAATTCAGCCATGAAATCAGAGGTTTGCTCCTTCTGGGAAGAGCACCAGTTCCTCAGCTAACGTCAAAGCTCTCCCTTACGCGAATGAGCGTTCACATGACATGAGGATTACGTAGCCGTGTCTGTCTCTGTTGGAAGCCTAACCATCCTTGTATGATGATGGCCCTGTAACTGTACTGGTTAAGCAAATAAAAACTATTCCAAATACACTGACCTGACCTATTTAGATTTACAGCCCTGGTTACATGCTGGCTGGGCATGGTTTCTAGCTTTTGTGATAGCTCAATTCAAAAGCAAAAGGCAGCCTATGTTATCACGGGCAAGTAAACCGCTTCCTTAACATACAAGTGACAAAATGACTGTATTCTAAACCTACACATGAGTGTAGGACAGTAGTGTAAGTTTTAAGGGGTCATGTATAAAATGCGTTTGTGTGTATCTGTATTTGCAATTCAATTATTCACCTTATTTAACTGAAGTTAGATTTAATATTGCTCTGCTGAATTTTGTATTTGCAATTACAGAGATGCCTTAGAAATCTGCAACAGTCCTTCCTGATGATAGTCTTAGATTTTACATTAAAAGTTAAATTACCTGCTTGAAAAAGGTACAAAGCAATCTTGTTCCCAGGCTCTTAGGGAAAGGAAGAGTTGAAAAATTCACTTTGCAGCAGCTGCCATTGTCACATTAGCGAACGACATGTGCAGTACACAAGTCTGTTCCCTCATTTAATTTCCCTCAGTGCAACTGTAGGGACACAAAGCTAGGCCCGAATCGCAGACAAATGAATGTAAAATGCTGGGCCTGATCATGGTGCTACGTAATATTTTAATCACCTATAAAATAATTCCTGGGGGCAAAAGTAAAAAATATAGTTGCTTCCAAGATGCTTTTGCTGTTTCATTCAACTATCAAACACAGAAACTAAAGAAGCAGAGCTCTTAAATCATCCAACTGAATTTATGTTATTAAAAAAATGCACTGTAGGTCTTCTAAGAATGTGAAATTATTTGCCTGAGATAATGCCAGCAATGAAATAAGACCATTCAATTCTGAACTGTGCAGATATTAATTTTTCCCATGAAAATGGTTTTCACACAGGAATAAGATCTATACCACAATGCAATCCGGGGAGTAAGAAGATTTCTGTTCCTTTCTATTCATAATACACTTTATAGCTTACACACACCTCCAGCCAAAATTGTGATACATTACTTAGCATTTAGAGCCGTGTTGGTAACAAAAAATTGCAAGAGAGATTTTCATTTAATTTTAGAGGAGGAAAAAAAGATATTTTGCAAACAATGGAACAAACTCTGTTCAATGGTGTTTTACCTGTTTGGGTTTTTTTCTGGTTTAACAGAGGAAGATTTTAAGAATAGATATATTTAAAGTAGATTTTTCATAAAGATAAATTAGACAGGACCTATATACGTAGTCCAATATTCACCCTATAAGAAAGAAAACTTTAATACTAAATATATTACTAATACAATACTAAGTATAATATACTATTACTTAGTATATACTAAACTATATGCTAATATTCTATGCTACAAAAACTATACGCTATACGTGCAACAGATAAAAACTAAAATAAGCAGAAGTTAGTTCCCTGCTTGGGTTCATTTTCTAAAAAACAAGTAGCAGCTTATGTTTTGTGCAGCTCTCTTATACTTCCCAGAAATACTGTGTATGTATAAAGAGAAAGAATGCCAGCAAACCATTAAATAAGCATGATCTATGTGTATCGTTAGCAGAAGAGACACTTCAGAAATAGGATTATAATGGAACTACATACCTGATTATGGATACTCTCATGTACTGAAGGATTCTTTCATCATTCGAATTAGTATTATTTACTGTATCCACTCTCTCTATACACACATATAAATGTGAATTTGTATTATATATACTCACACATACCTTAAGATTGCTGTGCTAATTATGTATTTTTAGTATCTTTTGCACCACTGACTTTCCACTTCACTTTCTAATATATTTCTAGAAATCTAGACTATTAAGTAAACTAACGTCCTAATGCCTAAACAGGAGAGGAGCAATATAATCTGAGTGAGTCCTGCACAGCTTGTCCAAGCAGCAGCTGAACTGTAACTGGAAACTAGAAAACACCACTGGAAACCTAAACTAATATTAAGGAAGATGCAAACAGTTGAGATGAAAGGAAGCTTTTGTGAAGAAATAAACAGCACTTAACTGATATAAGAAGCAGCAAAATCATATCTTGCTAAATTAGCTTCAAATACTGTAACATTTTTATTTAAGAAATGCCTATATAAGAATCATTTCTGATACATCAACATATGCTGATTAACCTTTTCATAATAAAAGCTGATTATTTTAACTCAAAAAAGTAATTAATATGGAGCAAGTAAGACTTGCAGTATTTGCATAAGAAGAATCTGTTCTTCAGGACGGATCAAGAAACAGTCCTCAGTCAAACTCTTGCTGGACATCAGAGACAAAGCAAGGCACTGTACTTTGATAAGACCTTCTTTGGTGACCTCAAAATTGATTTTTTTCTTAAATACTTTTACCTTAATGTTTTATACTGACCTTGTCAGCAGTGTTGCTGAGGCTGCTAAATACTTCATATGAAGCTGTATACATATGTGATTTTAAATCAATGTAGTTGGGAAATTTCTAGCTTTGCCTTCCACCGTTTGATTTACTATGTGGAACATGTTCAAAAGAGTCTGCACAATAATCCTGGGAAGCAAACGCAAACCTCTCGGTTTTCTAAAAGACCTAGCTCCTTAAGTCAAATGATTACGGCAGATTTCAGCTACCTTCTTTTTCCTTTTTTTAATTTCTTGCCTTTCTGAATATTGGAATTGTTCCCAGATAAACAGAGAACTGAAATATCTAATCAAGTCTCATTAATAGCTTCATCATATTTCAAACAATAATGTAGGAGCAGTTACTACCCACACTGTTGACTGCATAACAAACACCTCCTTTGAACAACTGGAGCAGTCCTCACAGTAACATACTCTGCAATTGCTCATCTAGCACATACAAAATTGTAGATTTCCACAAACTAATACTCACATTACAGGGAACATATACCAAGTTTAAACTAACTTTGTAAAAAAAAAAAATAATCCCTATATGACAAAAACTGAAAAGATAAAGAAGCACACTCCGAAGCCTTCTATTTAAAAAGTACAACCACAAATCCAGTATCTCAAACCTCTGCAAACATTTGGTTTTGTTGCGTGCTTACCAAATGGTAATAAATGGCCATTTGCTTGCATCTTGACTTCTCAGTAAAGAAAAAAGTCACAGAGAGAGTACGTGTGCTATAAAGATAACAAGTGCAATTGCCCATATAAAATTTTGCATAAGCAGCTGAAGACCATCAGAGCATGCCTTCCCAGCATTTCTTTGTTCAGTAGGAAAACCAGTGTGGAGGAGTACATGTGACACATTACCTGCTGTACAGCTTCCATCCAGTAAGAGTTGCTTAGGTCTTGTCTGTAGAAGGGACCTGTACTGCTTTGATTTTCAGTTAGAAAGCCAATGGGGATCTACAAAAAGGCCAAAGCAACCTAATTATGCTGGCTTTGAGGCACTCTGGTCGAACTCTGGCTTCATACCATGCTTGAGATTTTGTGCCCTCAGCAGCATGCTCGTTGCTCGTTCTAGTAGGTTTTTATTATTATTGTTTTCTTTCAAGAATAATTCCATTCATTCTTAAAGGACAGTTTGTTTCATCCCAGATGTAACTGCTGGGGACTCCCTAATGTAATTCACCCCAACAAAAGTTATTCTTCGTCACCTCTTCTGTATGTCTTTCCTCTTTCATTGCTAATTGCAGAGCAATAAATCCCTCAGGCTCCCAGATTTTGTACTTCAAGACAGCTGTCCAGTCTGTCCTTGAATGAGCTGCCTGGAGTGTTCTCAGCGCTCCTAATCCTCACTCCTACAAGTCCCAAGGAATGTGCCCTTTCTCCTGCTCAAATGTCCCCTAAATCTGGCAGTCTAGCTCTCAGGGACCTTGCTCGTATAACATGTTTGCCTTTCCTTAGCCTTAGTGCTTCAATATTAGACCTCCACAAATCATGATCAAACTCGCTTTCTTAGCAGTCACCATCTTAATTTGTTAGTATTTTATTAAAACTGCAAACTGGCTGTAAAAATGAAGCTGGGACGTTTCCTCCACTGATCTCCACTGTGTTTCCACAAACCAAGCTTTCCAATTCAACTTCATTCTCAAACTACTTTCTCCTCCCCATGCCCTCCTCAATTATCATTTGGCATATTTCTTGCTGAGATAACCTGAGGGTCTGCACACTTCTCACACAAGTTACATTTTTCAAGAAGAGTTTCCTCCTCCCATTATTTTTTACTTTATATGAGGCATTAACTAATAGTAAATTAAAGTCCATCTGATATATACAGTTATTCAATAATTGTCCAGTCTATTTTCATTGAAGCTCTCTCCGAAGTCTGCGGCAGTGCCCACTTGTCACAGATTTTACACTGATTCACAAAACTTTTCCACCAAATCAGTGTGGCTGTCTCCAGCCAGAGCTACTCCAAGAGGTTGATGGCATTTGTATATACTTTTGGAAGAAAAAATATCCTTGGCATCAGTATGTAAATTTGCTGAATTTGCTGGAATTAAATCTTCTCCCTTTCACGATATTGTCCATTAATCTACTACAGAGTACATTGCAGTGGTGAAAGGCCATTTAGATTTCATTCTTTGTTTCCATCTTACTGTTAAGAAGAAGGGAACACGTTCAAACAGTGCTGCATAAAATAGAACTGCTTGGTCTGAGAGAATGACAATAAACTTCCACAGCATGTATGTGACACATCACATTACTAGCCAAAGGGTTTCTCTTAGATTTGTAATTTCATGGAGTTTAAGACACCGAATCCTCTAATATTTACATAATCTTATTTGCTTAATAATGTAATGTATAATTCCGCAAAATACAAAAGATAAAGTGTGTTTCTTAGTGTGAAATTCAATTGAAAATCATCCTGCTTTCCTGAAATACACTTTATTTTCAAGTGGCCAGGATTTTCAGCGTTCCTGTTTGGTTTCTATTCTACTTTTCTGGCTCTTCTGTAATACACCAGCAGAAACTTCCTTACCCATTTCCCATGGTACTGTCTGCTACAGTAGTTTGGCGGCCCTAAACTGTGGCTATTGCAGGCAACTGCTCAGAGGGAAAACGCAATTCTTTGGGGATGCTACCAGACCTTTCTGAGCCCAGCTTCCTCCCTGGAAAGAAGGAACACAGAACCAGCATTCCCCACCTTTACCTCAAGCCAGCAGACGAGGCCACCAAAGCATTGCCTGTTTCATCTACGTGTATATATCCGCAGCCGAGTGTCCACAGGCTGTCCATGGGCAGTAACTCGCTGCTCTAGGCCAGCCTGCTCAATGGCTGTGGAAATCCTGCGGAGATTGAGAGAGGCACTTTTCTGGCATTCCCTCAGCAGGCCAAAATAGCTCAACTTCATTTTGTCCCCTTGACTTTTTTCAAATTAACATTTGGCCTTGAGGCTGAAAGTATCACACACCACACCTGGACCAAGGTACTCAGGTTTTTAGAAGAGCTCACCCTTAGCAAGGCCAAATCTCTTTGTTTGATGCAGCTCACTCACTTCTTCGCTTAGGAGGGGTGTCTGCATTAAAGCAAACCTTCCTGAATTGAGACTCTCTTCTTAAATGACATTATTTCCTAAAATGCTTATTTTTTTCCAAACTATAACCATTTCAGACCCTCTGTCTGAAGAATTGTTTGCTCTTAGACTTAAACCCCTATCCATTTCCAGAGTGTATTAACAGTAGAATGAAAGAAAAGGATGAAAAGGCTCAGAGGAAATTCTGGAAATCCTAGCTGGCATCTTAGAACAAGTCACAGCTAGACATCACGTTCAATACAGGACCAGTTTTCCTCCCACCAACACAGCTATATTTTTGTCCAATGAAACTCACAAAAGGATAGCAGAATATCAGAATCAGTAGACAAAGGTCTGTTTACATTTCTGTGGTTGCCAAAACGTGGAGCACAGAACACAGAGAGCTGTTTATTTTTAAGTTAAACAATAGCCTAGGAAATAAAAGAGAACTAATTCAGCATGATATTAATGCATCCCTCAGAGAATGCAGATTTGTACCTTTGCCATTCGAATTTGTGAAGGAAATAGCCCTTACTTAGTTTAGACTTCACTAGAAGATTTTGTTAAAAGTTTAACTGCTTCTACACATCAGCTGTTTGTGAGCTGGCAAGAGCCGGGTGTAACAGCTGGGTAGCATGTCTTCCTTAGACAAAATGAACCCTTGGTTTTCATACAGCCACCAACATAAGGATAGCATAGATGTACCCCAGCATCCATAGGGCCCCCCAGTAGCGACACACAGGTACCTCAGAGGTTAGCTACTCTTGTGTTAGCTTTTCTGTGCTATACTGAGCGCCAAGGGTGCTATGAAACGGGAATGCATGATCCTGCAAGCCCGTTCTTTCCATTCACCATTACTTGGAAAATCCAGCTGAATTACAGGATTTGTCACAAACACAAGCTCACACCAAAGCGCTGTGTCTGCCGCAATAGGGAGGTGCCAACTCTTCTGCCTGTGTTGGGGAGAGGGAGAAAACAAGTCCCGCTCAGTGGAGACTACAGAAAGAGAGACGATTCTGAGGACATAGCAGAGCGTGAGCAGCCCAAAGTGTATAATGAGGCTGAAAGCAGTACAGGGCTAGTCCTAGCAAAAGACAGTCTTTCAACGAATCTAAAGCTGGCTACCATATTTTTCAGAATGAACACCTTGCTCAGTGAGCTCAGCACGTCAAGCTTATAAAATACTTAATTTAACACACCATGTAGTAACACACCTTTACATACTAATGAGATGAGGCCTGTGAGCACTGTTCCTACTGAGGGTGTATCTTTACTACAGACTTATTTCAAGTGATCCGCAGCACGATCTCTGCATGCCAGGCAGCCTTACCTAGGGGAGAGTGGGCAGGCTTCAAAACCCCACTGAGTTACTATGTTCCCTGTGGTGTTTTGTAGGAATAGTACTTTTGCGAGCACAACACAAATTACATTATAAATGACCGATTTATAATTTTGCCTCAAAGAACTATGAAATAACTTATCTTTGTTATGGAGCAAACACAGACTGCAGGATGACATTGAAAAATTGTCGTGGTTTAACACCAGCGAGCAAACTAAACACCACGCAGCCGCTCACCCCTTCCCACCCCCCAGTGGGATGGGGGAGAAAATCGGGAAAAGAAGTAAAACTTGTGGGTTGAGATAATATCAGTTTAATAGAACAGAAAATAAGAAAGTAATGATAATGATAACAACACTAATAAAATGACAACAGTAATAGTAAAAGGGTTGGAATATACAAATGGTGCACAGAGTAATTGCTCACCACCCGCCGCCGATCGACACCCAGTTAGTGCCCGAGCGGCGATCCCAACTCCCCACCACCCAGTTATTTCCCGAATGTGACGTCCCATGGTATGGAATACCTCCTTGGCCAGTCTGGGTCAGCTGCCCTGGCTGTGTTCCCTCCCCACTTCTTGTGCCCCTCCAGCCTTCTCGTCGGCTGGGCAGGAGAAGCTGAAAAATCCTTGACTTAGTCTAAACACCACCCAGCAGCAACTGAAAACATCAGAGTGTT
>JANZLQ010000037.1:2142565-2167567 GCA_026212715.1 Elanus axillaris
GGGAAGACCATGGTGAGGCAGGCTGTCCCCCTGCAGTCCATGGAGGTCCACGGTGGAGCAGATCTCCACCTGCAGCCTGTGGAGGACCCCACACCGGAGGAGGTGGGTGCCCAAAGGAGGCTGGCACCCCATGGGAAGCTTGTGCTGGAGCAGGCTCCTGGCAGGACCTGCAGATCTCTGGAGAGAGGAGCCCATGGAGCAGGTTTCCTGGGAGGACTTGTGACCCAGTGGGGGACCCACGCTGGAGCAGCGTGCTCCTGAAGGACTGCACGCCATGGAAGGGACCCATGCTGGAGCTGTTCGTGAAGAACTGCAACCCATGGGAAGGACCTACGTTGGAGAAGTTCGGGGAGGACTGTCTCCCGTGGGAGGGACCCCACGCTGGAGCAGGGGAAGAGTGTGAAGAGTCCTGCCCCTGAGGAGGATGAAGCGGCAGAGACAACCTGTGATGAGCTGACCCCAACCTCCATTCCCTGTCCCCCTGTGCCGCTGGGGGGAGGTAGGTGGAGAAGCCGGCAGTGAAGTTGTGCCCGGGAAGAAGGGAGAGGTGGAGGGAAGGTGTTGTGAGATCTGGTTTTATTTCTCATTATCCTATTCCATTCTGAGTTGTAATAAATCGAGATAATTTTCCCCAAGCTGAGTCTGGTTTGCCCGTGATGGTGATTAGTGAATGATCTCTCCTGTCCTTATCTCGACCCACAAGCCCTTTGTTACATTTTTAGCTCCCCTGCCCAGCTGAGGAGGGGGGAGTGATAGAGCGGCTTTGGTGGGCACCAGGTGTCCAGCCAGGGTCAACCCATCACAGTCTTTTTTGGTGCCGAAACCCAGGAATGTGAGGAATTTGAGATAAGGCTAGTAAGTGAGAGAGGTAATGGGCAAAACAGGAATTGAACTCAGCTAGAGAGTGAAGAGCTGCATGACAAGTGGGGAATTTTTGCTATTGTAATTGTGGTGAAGGGAGGAGGAGTAGATTGTGCGTAAATTGCCCACTTTTTGTCAGTGTTGTGATGTTATTATTTTGATTTCGGTGTGAAGAATTCTTTTTTTTGGTGAAGTTTGTGAAGATTTTGTGTGATGAATGTAGATTTTAATAATTCTTAAATATGTTATGCACAGAGGCGAGGGGTGGAAAGGCAATGTCTGGCCACTTCCCGGGAAAAAATGTTGGGGACACAGCCTTGATGCTGTGCCAGCACTGCTCAGCAGAAGCCAAAATTCTGGTGTGTTATCGACACCTTTCCAGCTACCAGTGCAGAACACAGCACTATGAGGGCTGCTCTGGGGAGAATTAACTCCATCTCAGCCAGACCCAATACATATAGTTAGGGATAATTTTTGTACTTGAAGGTTTTATTGTTTCATAGTTCTGGTTTTGCTGATTATTTCTCATTGATTTTTTTTCACAACTACAAGTGGAAAAAAAGTTCTCTAATAAAGGTGAGGTCCAGTATTTTGTGAGGGATTTTCTACCTCTGAAGGTTGCCAAAAAAACAGAAAAAAAGAGAAAAGACATGGAGGGTGAGACAATTCAACCTAAACATACCATTTAGATTAAAAAATGTTACTTTTAAAGAATTTGCAAAACCCACGTGAGGATCTTTCTTGTTCTTGAACTAATCTTGGAAATAAAATTCATTACGCATGCGTAGTGCTAGTCCAGCACATGCAGCAGTACTGCTTGCTTTCTTGTCAAGCACTGCAGCTCTTACCAGCAGAGATCAGCTCTGGGGACAACAGAAGTCAGCGCGGCTGCTAATTGCTTATGAACAAACATCTGTCATGCCCAGGGCTGAGACACACCACTGACTCAAGCTACCAACGGATTGATAGTCACCTAAAAATGTCACCAGGTTTTGAGAGTCATTTGAAAGTCGCTCTCGGATGTGCTCACATTTTAAACTTCATAGCCTTCTGGGGCCTCCTCTGAGCCCTGCTGCCATCAGTAGCATCCTACTGCTATGGAAACCATTTCTAGGTCACCTTTACATAACAGTGCAGAAAAAACATCACCAACTCCACCATTAAAGCACACTCCTCTTCAATGAAGATTGCAGTAACAAACTTAACATTTACTGTAATTACACACAGTATGCCACAAATACAAAGGCATACTCTCTCCAGCATAAAGATGGGAACGTATATACTATGCAGAAGTCTTGGCTCAGACTCTGCTTTTATACTTCTAGTCTTCTAGCGAGGGAAGCAGGATGATTGCCTGATCCTATGCATCCATTTTGTAACTCAAGCTGTATAACAGCTTGGGTTAAACTAATTCTGTAGACATCATTAACGCTGGAGAGACGCTACCAAGAGAGGAAACACAGCTGGAGCTGCTTTTACATACCTGGCTGGAGCCAGGTATAAATAAAACTGACAGAACCAATAATTCAAGTCACAAAAAAAGGTTTAAGGAGCCATTGAACTGAACAACAATATATTGAGTAGAGACAGAAAAGAGACAGGAAATATTTCAAATCCTAAAATACAGAAATATTTCAGGACATAAGAAGTAAGAAATAATTACATCGCAGATTCTTTTCTGTTCAGGGAACACCAAAGAGTTACGAATGCAGGAGGAAGAAACTGAATTTTTACAGCAACTGCTAGTGAACACTCTAACCTAATTATTTTAAGTATGGAACCAAGATGTTCAGATCTGTGAAGGAATTGTCTTTAGCAAGATAGAATTTGAGAAGGGAACCTAGGAAGAAAGATAAAGTTTTCATACAACAATGATAAATCTGGAAAACTTATTTTTACGGTGATAATTTTAATGAGTTGCTCTCAAGAACTCAAGTCTGAACTTACACTCCAGAACTTCTAGCCTATGTGCAGGGCACAGTCCTCCATTCCAACAGCCACAAATCCTCAGGAAAGACATTAATATTTAGAGCTAGCATTTGTTTTCTTTTTTTGCAACTGTTGGGTTTGTTGTTAGTTTTTTTCCCTCTAATGGAGAAGCAGAATTGTCTATCTAGCAACCACTACTTCATAAAAGGAAATTGTTGCTAGTCATGGTAGACTGACCTCAACTTATACTATTATTTCATTGACTGTACAAGACATTCCCAAACTCTTGAGAGTTACAGCATGAGAGAGATCACAAGCAATTAAAAAGTACAGGAAGAGAGGAAAAAAATATGGCTGAGACTCTGAAATAAAACATACTTGACACTGCTAGGACTATGGAAAAGGAGATTCTGCTTACAGTAATTGTACAAGAAAAAGCTCTCTAGAATATGTAGAAGGAGAGGGTGAAATTTCCTTGGTTTTATTTTATCTCTTGTAGGCCAAGGATTTCAGCAAATGTGGAACTGAGGCCGTGTCGACAAGATGGAACTGAGAAAAGCTGAAGGACGATTTTTCAAACAGCTGAAAAGTACAAGCTACTTCAGTATTGCATACAAATGCAGCACTATATTATTATCACTATTATTTTAAAAGTTTAGAATATGAAGGACTTCATAATAGGTTAGGATAAAAAAACCCTGCTTGCTCCTTTTCTGAGGAATGCTTCTGAAAGTACTTTACTGGAACTTGGGTCAGGATTGGAAAAAGGCCGTGAAAATTCATTATGAAGAATATACATCAGTATAATTAAATATAGATTACTGACTGATAAATTATATGAGGAATAACTAAAGAGCATGCTTGTTTGTGCTATAAAACCATCCAGGATTACAAGATCAAATATTTGAACAATCTGTTTAATTATAAATAAATCAATATTCAATAGGCCATTGAGAGACTGACTCCTTGTCAGAGAGGAACATGGAGGAATACAAAGATACAGTTTTTTGCACTCAAACTGCAGCACTGTAATGAGAAGAGACCCACCTTCACACCGTTGGTCTGAATAATCCAGTAGTCAGGGTACTTGTGTGGGAAAGGTGGAGCTGAAACTCAGGTTCGTGCTTTGAATCAAGAGGAACTTGAATCACAATCTCCTTCAACCCAGATGAAGGCCAATGGCATCCTGGGCTGCATTAAGCAGACATTGCTAGCAGGTGGAAGGAGTGATCTTTCTTCTCAGCTCAGCACTGGTGTGACATCTGGAGTGCTGGGTCCGGTCCTGGGTTCCCAGTACAAGGGAGTCCTCTCAGAATTGCTGAAGCAAGTCCAGCATGGGGCCACAAAGATGTTGAAGGGCCTGGAGCATCTGACATATAAGCAAGAGGTGTCTGAGAGAGCCAAGGTTGCTCAGCCTGGAGAAGAGAAGGCTTGGGGGGGACCTTATCAGTGTGTATAAATACCTCATGGGGGAGTAATGAAGACGGGGCCAGACTCTTCTCAGATGTCCATTGATGTGCAAAAGGCAACGGGCACAAATTGAAATACAAGCAACTCCATAAGCTTAAACACAAGAAGATTGTTATATTTTTTTACTGTGAGGGTGGTCAAACACTGCAACAGGTTGCCCAGAGATGTTGTGGAGTCTCCAGTCTTGGAGATATTCAAAGCACAACTGGACACGGGAGCAACCTGCTCCAGCTGACCCTGCTTTGAGCGTGGCAGTTGGGCTAGATGATCTCCAGAGTCCTCCTCCAGCCTCAACTATTCTGTGATTCTGAGTCTCTTACATATAGAGACGAAGGTCCCTACAGTTTGTGTTCTTCATTAGTAACTTTATGAACAAAGACAGTATTACAGAAAATACACAGCAAGAAAACAAAGTGACAGCAGAATAGCCCTTGACTATCCCAACATGAGAAGCCTGTGTCCTTCACTAACCAGAAACTCCACCCTTGGCAAAACACCTGTTTATGTTCACTTGAACTGTTCCACTTCAACTGAATCTCATTTTGTGATGGAAAAAAACCCAATGTCATGAGGAATCCTAACCTGGTTTAGAATTGAGAGGCCTTTAAAGCTAAAAGATTTGGCAATACAAAACCCCTTGGTTTTCTTTATTCTTTTCCTCATGCAAGAAAACAGCAGCTCCAAGCTTACTACTCTGTTTATGCTTTTTAAGGAAAAGGGAACTTAGAACTAAAAAGTAGTAAGACTTTTTAAAGCCATTTCAAATCTTACAAGACATTTGACATTGCCTTATAAGCAGAAACAGTCATAATAACAAAAATCAGCATATAGAGCCATATACTACTTCTACTAAAAATGGAAAGAACTAACTCCACCAATTTGTACACAATTTTTGGAAATTCCTTGTTACAGACTCCAGATTCACTTCATTCCTGCACAGACGAATAAACTCTGTAAATAGTTTTAAAGCTGCATCTGCTGTTGAATGATAACATTATGGAGATCTGGTCATAACTTCTGCTGAAAATAAACAGTTGGAGATCTTTGAAGGATAGTGGAATTGTAGTTTAGCCTTGGACTGGCTCATAAATTGTCACACAAGCAAATAGCAAATATAAGTCACATTTTCCTTTCTTTCTTCTTTATCATTCCTTGTCCAGCCAATACCACGTAAAAATTTCCATACAAATTATAGCAGGTATGAATACAGGAATGCTGACAAGTCACTTAATGGCCTTACTACAACTATGTTACAGTGCAAGAGTGCTAAACAGACACCCAAAAGATCTTTGGAAGCATTTTACACAATTATGAGAAGAAAAATGAACCATAATAGACCAGTCATTCAGATTCAAGTTTAATTTTTCATAGTAATAAATGGCTAAGAATGATTCAGAAAACATCCTTAGCAATTGGTATGCTATGTTTACACACCACCCCCACTATAACTAAACATAAGGTAATTTTGCTACTCAAACAAGTTGAGCATTGCACGTTCATATTTGTTCTGTTTAACCATCAATGCCACACCAATGTAATGATAAATTCCTGTTCAGCTACATCTAGAGCACTTAGACATTCATTTGACTCTACCCTTTCTCAGTTCCAGGTCCTCCAGTATTCACTATTTCCTTTGAACTTAGCTTTTGCATTGGGAGAATATAAATGGTTGTCTGCCTGGCAGAAGGCAGTTAAGGGCTATTTCCCAATAAACAGTTTCTGCATTGCCTAATCAAGGGTACCTACCTGTGTCAGTACTTTACAAAGTAAATCTTATTTATCTTTGTGCTTTAAAGTGCATACGGTATTTATTATGAACCAAACCACAAACCCCCTACCATCTTCACAATAAGTTACATGGGAAATCGGCTCCTCACGAGTGAAATCTCCCTGTCTAATTGTGTTTTACCAGTCCATATTCACTTATTTCTCCGACTGAAGTAAACATCAGATATGCAAGAACAAGAGAACATTTCCTTTCATACCGTGTGCAGAAACAGTATTTGATAACCATAACAGCAAAGGCACTTGCATTTGAAAAGTCAATGCAAGATAAAGACAGCAAGCACATGCCTTTTCTTGGTAAACTGGTGGCACTGATACATATATTCAAAATTAGTAAAACTCTCATCAGGTCAGTCACACTATACCAATTGTCTTGGAGTTCTAAGAATACTGGTGAGAGATGCCATTCATAGCCTAAAAAGCCTTGTTGAAATGAAGAACTATCCTTTATGCTACTCATCCAGAGAATGTTTTTACTATGCATAGACCAAAACTTCTAATCTGGTGTACCTGAGCACTGCTGGACATGCTGACATTACAGGTGTGCACAGTACTAGAAAAAAATCGGGGTGGGGGGGCACCTGCAGGGACTTTTTTAGGTGACGGTAATCCTCCATGTCTTCTTTTGGCTGAGGTGCTGGAGAGCTTGTTTATCCCTCTAAATATCTCAGGGGAAAATGGGAAAGAACTTGAGGATTATCAGTTCCCAGCTGATCTAACTGGCATCCTTAGTGCATAGGAGTTAGTCCCAATTACTTCAAAACAGCAGTGAGGTTGTGAGCGTACATGTGTTATATGGGGCAGGGGCTTTGGGCATATCCCATTTGGGGAGCAGCAGAAAGTTAGGACACCCTAAGAGTTGTCTTAGCTTGGGTGAAAAGGATATCATTTGTTTGCTGTTTTAAAAAAAATTCTGGCTTGAATAATAGGGAGGGGGATGTAGGGAGTGTATTTCAGATGGACAGCACGGAAGAATTAACTAATGCCCTTGAAGGACCTTGAAGGCTGAAACAAGCTTCAGAGACGAGATAAGAACTGCTTGAAACCGGATGGTTGTTGGCAGGAGAAGCGGAGTGAGTACATGACGAGAGGATGATCTAAGAACCTGCGATGGGGAGCGTGGACAGGAGCTAGCAGCCAACTGTATAGTTCGCTTGTGCGCGTGAACATGTTATGAAAACCGATCGTAGTGAAGCTAGAAGCGCGTGTATAATCATTAAGAATATATAAGAAAGCTTGTGAGCAGAATAAAGGGTCTTCTGTTCAGCGCATAGGAGTCTGTGTCTTCAATTCCCTCAGGGGGAAATCGTTTTCTGTTCAGAAAGTTCCAACAAAACAAAAAAAAAAAAAAAGGAAAGAAAGCAAAGTTGCCAGCCAGTAGAGGAGAAAATAATGTAGCCATTTCAATAGAACTGACACTAGAAAAAATCCAGTCTGACCAGTGAGTGTGCCCTACTAGAATGTGAAATTAGTCCTGCACATGGTAACGATTGCTAAGCACATCACTATGGAAATTGAGAGCTCACAGCAGGCAAAGGGAGTCTTAGAAATGCAGCAAATCAATGCAGTGTAGGCTGTGGCAAAGAACAATTCCAGCAGAGTGACCTTTAAACAACTTGATAGATTGTAAGTAAGCAGAAGAGAAGTGCAAGGGGACAAGCTGAGCACAGGAGAGCACAGCTGCGCTACAGACCCTTGGCCAGTGGCAGCACTGGGGGTTCCCCAAAGGTTCAGCCTGGCAGTGGTTCTGTAGGACAGAAGGAATAATAGTAAGGATCATTTACCAAAGTTTAAGGCGAAATGGGTAGCTATTTAACAGTAATGCTACATAGTAATTTGAGAGGAGGAATAGAGACTCCCTCACACTATGGGAACTACATGGCGTATTAAGATAAAAAGAATACCGTTGATGAATTTGGTCAGGACATCTACGTTAATGGCTCTTCCTTCCAGAGAGTGATGAAGACCCAGTAGGTGAAGTCCTCAAGGTGGCAGAAGGAAGAGGAGGTGATATCTCAGTCTCTTCACACAGCTGGGGGAAGGACAAACTTAGCAAGCAGAACAGACCAGGAATTTTCCAGTGAAATACTCTGGCCAGAAAAAGTGCACTTCATGAAACTGAATTTTTTTTGTTGATATAAATTGCATCAAGAGCTCTGCAGTATACCCAACAGTCCAGGGATTTGGTACTCACCCACGAGATAGACGACTGAATATAATTGAGTAGGGACTTAACTTTGGTCCTCCGTATCACCATGAATTCTCTACCCATTGCACTACTGACCTACTGACCTCTTAATCTTTCCCACTGGAACTCCTCCACTTTGCATAAATAATTGCATGATATGCACAGCAGGGAATTAAATCCAGTTCTCCCACATCCTTAACGAAAGCCTTGACTAATGGGGCATCCACTTCAACTTTACATACACCTCTTGGGTTAAACCCATTTAAATCAGCTTTTTAAATCAGGTCTAAGTTATCTAAATCAGATCAAACAACTCAAACAAATCTGAAATGACCAATTTACACTTGGTCTCACCTTCTCCTCCCCAGAACAAGAGAAACTATTCACACAGCCTTTTGTATTGGTTTAATTACAGCACTTTAAAATAAAACTTTAAATAAGAGCAATGCAAGCTGCTACCACAGAACAGTCCTGATCTGAAATGAGTTGCTCCCCATCATAAAACCCACTACTAGTCCCTGTTGTTTCCTTGCGTCCGTTGTACCAGGCAGGCTGGGTATTGCGGGGTAAGGAAGAGTGTTATCCTTTCATCCTACAGCCTGGGAGCTCTTTCAGGGCAGAGCTGGGAAAGTTGAAGGGGAAGAATGGAAAAACCCGCTTTGCAGAGGCCTGTAAAGAATCTGCTTTGTGGATGCAGCTCCTTCATTAGCATTACATTTCCTTTTAGAAAATCCAGCCATATTAGTTCAGAAAAACTCAAGTGTATTTGACCCATAGAACACTGGCAATGATATTTACTGGCATGCCTCAATTCTGGAGGGTATTTTGTTTGTAATAAGCATTTTAATAACATATTGAAAGGAAATAATTAAAAATGTAAGGAAAATTTTTATATATACCAAAACCACACTGTGCAAGCATGTCCATCACATTTTTGCATACTATCAATGGCTCTTCAAGTCTCTAAAATTTTTGTAGACCTCAAGCATACTTTCTGCAAAAAGATGTCTTTTTTCCTCTCATACATTTTTCAATTTTTCTGATGATTCTTATTTTAGATACCTAAAACGTGCTTCCCATTATTTCAAATATTTTAAATACTTTTACCTGTCACTCACTTAATGCCAGTCTGGTTTGCATTTCCTCTTAACTATGGCTTATATGGTATGCTTCAGGGTTCAACCACAGGTAACATTCATAAAAATAGCTAGCCATACAGAAATGCAATTTATTTAGATAGTATTTTCCTTCTCATCAAGAACTAAATACCTACAGAAATACAATAAATGCTACAATCATTTTAAAAAGCTTCTCATTTTAAGTACTTTCCTTTTGCAAATCATAGTAGTTTAAATGCAGTCTCCCTGTAAGACCATTTACCGTCACCTCATTTAATAAATATAAAACTCCAGTATTTAGAATCCTAGAAAGCTGTACATTTTTTTATATGCTAACATATATTTTTAAAAAGTAGCAGACAAGCTGTAATTTAAAATCAACCTAAGAAATTTTTCACTCTTAATAAAAGAGCAAAGATCTTTAGTTTGTCTTTCTAACCAAAGGAAACAGAATTAGTATTATATAGTAATTTGTATTACGTACTTATCCAGAGAGAGATTAAGAACGATTGATTTCAAAGGGTGGTCAGTCAGTAGTTCCTGAAAATTAGGGCTGTTAGTAATCTCTCATTTTAGGTATGAAACACGGTGGCATGGAATTAAGTATTTCCTTTTGAAAAAAAAGTGTTTTGAATTATTTTTGAGGAGAAGGATGTCAGTCTATTAATGTCCATACAAGCATCCCTAAACTGAAGCACTTTACAAATGATAATCTAGGACTCTAAAATTAGCAGAAGGGAGTAAACCCTTTCACCCATTCACCCCATTCCCCCATTTCACCAAAAATGGCTTTGAAAAAAAGTAGCAACAATGTTTCACAAGGTGTTGTTTGCTAATATAGTTCTCAAATACCATAAACAAAAAGTAAAATTCAAAAGTAAATAAACTCAGCCAGACAGAGTATGTAAAGCTTCAAGAAATAGTTATGATAGTAAAACTCTTTGGTCACTAAGGAAGCCGGTGGGGAAAAAAAGAGGTTTAGGGCAAACAGCTTGTATTTCTTCACCCAAACAATGTAGTTTTCAATGAAAAAAATAATGCAGAATTAAAGATTAGTAAAAAGATACATGAGAAGTTTTATATTGCAGTAGTAGGTATATACTTCTATTTTACCTGCTAGCACAATCTGATCAAACATAGTATTTCTTCTTTACATATTGTCTATAATGTTATTGTGTTACTGAATTTAATATTACCCTCTTCCGGGCTGAACTTTCTTTTCACTTTCTCCAGTTTTACCCCAGGATCTGGAAATTATTTTTATCCTTATTTCCTTTTTTACCTAGCTCCTTATGCATAAAGAAAAATCACCTCTAGCCTGAAAACAGTAGTATATCAAGAATTTAAAGAGTTGAAAGGAACTTGCTTAAGACCTGCAGCATTGCCATCAATGGTTTAAAACTGTAAAAGGGACCGAGCCCTTGTCACAGATTTTTGGCCGAAGAGATGAGTACTTATGTTGGGTTTTTGTCAGAGGTATTGCCAAAGTCAAGGTGTGGGGGAGAATTTATTTTGTTTGCTTTTCAGACAGATGATATTATTCCCACTCGTATTCTATGCACTTATTTCAGCAGTCTGAGACAGTCTGGTGGGTAAAATATCAAAAGCCAAAAGACACCTATTTCAAAAGTCTAGAGCAAAACATAGAGCTATACCACTCAGAGCTATACCACCTGGGCTCAGTAGTCAATGCCAGTAACATCACTGAAGAGACTATCTCAATAATCCTCTATCATCTGATTTTATTTTCCTATAAGCAGTTAGGTCATTCTCAATTCTTCATGGCATTACAGCTTCCATGGCGTTCAGGTTGCAGTACTGGCTAAGCCAATCAACCCTTCCCACGTGAGGAGAGAAACTGCATGCAGGCTTTAAAATACTACAGAGAAGGTCCTTCTTTCCTGCCTTTTTTTTTCCTTAAAGTAAATTGTAGGCTTTGGAACTATTACCATCAATATTATGGTTATGAGCTAACCTGCCGACTAACTCCCGCATCTCCAAAGTTGCCTCACTGAGCAACATTGTCAGCAAGTGCCAACTTTTACTAAATATATTTAGAGTACAGATTCCAGCAGATCCAGCAACTTGCCATCGGCGCAGCTATCTTTTGGTCCTTCTCTTTCCCTTACTTTGCAAGATGAACTGCCTCAGTTTAGGTTAGCTAAATTGGGCAAAACCAGGGCTATTTCAAAGATAGGAATCAATCCTTAGCTTCTATTCAAAAACTTCTCAAACACAAATATAGTTTATACTGTTGAAACTACATTAAAGAAAGCTCATTCAATGGCATGTTTCTTTTGCCCACTTAACTCTAAAGTGAAAATAACAGCAGATGGATGTTTCGGCTTACACTCTGACCAAGCAGAAGTTTTTGAGGAAAACTATCACATTCAAAATAACAAATCTCAAGCTGTGATATATCAAGGTCCGTATATAGCAATAGGTCAAATGCATCTTTGTTGACTATGAACTAGATATGCTTTAGAATATATGCCTAGCAATGGGCTTTAACAGGGCTTTAAACCACGGCTGAGTTTTCTGGACGACTTTTATACACACACTTTCACAAAATGAACACTTAAAAGCATGGAACTACACAAAGACTGAACCAGGTGATTAATCAATACAAACTATGCTTCCTCCCCCCAACAGGACAACACCCGCAGGATACATTTATATATTGCATACATCTACACTGGAAATAATGAGTTGTAATAGATGGAACAGATGGCAGGATGAGAGAGAAAAACTAAATGGTGAAGAGCATACATCTATCTCCAGTAGCAGAAAAATGCTGAATGTTTTTGCTTAAAGTAAAGGAAACGGACACTTACTGCAACATGTGTTCACATGTGGAAATTGTCAGGAGTAGTTGCTTCTGAGCAGGTTCAAGTGCAAATGAGAACCTGCTGCATCTTACATGTCCACTCAGGTTTTCTGAAGAAAAAGAAATTATGTTTACTATCACTATATTTTCAATACACTTAAGGCCCTAAATGGAGTTTGAGTGATTCCTTGGCTTTTTGCCTGTGACGAACATCATGCCTGTCTTTCAAAGTTGTAAAGAATGTGGTGTTAGCTATGCGTTGAGCCCTCCTTTTCCACATTACCAGAGATTACCACATAAGCTTTTGCCACAGTCAGATCATGCCTGCAGTTTTACACAGTCACCTGATTTTCTGCAGTGGTTGTGAAATGACGTTGCTGTTATTTTTATACTGTATGAAGTAGTGCTCAGACTTTTCATTGTATTTTAAGCATTCTGCCCTTGAGGCTTTTTCATGTAAATAAAAAATGCTCTTAGCAACTCTGTAGTCATGAAAGTTCACATCATACCAACACCCCAGTAAGACCTTCAAAACCTTCCAAAGATGAATCTCAAGAACATTTGTTCAGAGTCACAGATATCTTCACCCTCCTCAAGACACTACTTTATGTGCTGACTCTGAACAAAAAAGACAAGTACTGAATCTCAGTTTACAGGCTTCCTTAGAAACAATAAAAGCCTAAATATAAGGTGACATCTGCACTATTAATTAGTTGTATCCAATATCCTGAAGGCTGAGAAAATCTCTGTCTTCACTGAATTGAAAATTAGCGTCTGTGCTTTTTTCCTCAGATGTTCAATTTATATCCGCTAAGAACTTTGCCCTGAGTAAAACTGCTGACTGCTCTGTATGTGCTTTTACTCCACTATTGATCACAGTCAAAACAAGAAGCTTTTTGAGCAAGTTTTTTCAAACACAAGGTTTGATGGCCCGGCTTGACACGTCAGGAAAAAATGTAATTTTGGAGCTCTGTAAATTAATGGATTCACATTTTTCTCAACCCACAGGAAATGTACCTTTTTTTCACCCTTTCCCTAAAAATAATATATCTGTTTACTGACTATATATATGGAGGTGATTCAGCAAAGTCCTAGCCACTCAAGCACCAGGTCCAAGCCCTAGCAGTTAGTTTATTTTTCCCTTCCAGAAATCCCTCTTTCAGCCAGAGTTCTCATGGGCAATGCTTCCTATAACCAAACCTTGGGGTGTTAGTTCACTAGCTTGAGTAGCTCTTTTTGTTCCCCTCCCTTTTTTTTTTTTAGTCATACTCCTGGCTGTAGAGGGGTGGGGTAACCTCCTCCCCACCTTTTTTTTTCATATGGGATGTATAACTGTAATCTCAAATAGGACCTGCAGCTCCCACAGGTGAGGATCTCTCTCTGGCATATCTATCCAGTTAAGCCCTTCAGGCATAGCTTTATTCACAGAAATGAAAGACTCTTTTTCATCCTATTGACATTCAAAACAAGATTAAAAAAGAATTAATAGAATTTTCCCAAATGCTAGACATGCAAACTGAGCAAAGATAAGATTTGTAATAAAGCTCTGTTCAGCTGCAGCAATCTAGCAATAGTGATTAAACTGGAGGTAGTACATAGGCATTTAATTTGCCATATATTCTGGAAAGAGGTCCTCGCTACCATAAATTGTGTCTTATTCATAAAGACTTATCAGAAATGCCACACAGTTTGGAGTAGAAGAAAAGGAAAGATAATTGGGTTCACTAGGAAACAAACTGAAACATCCAAAAGAAGATAGATGATGAGTAAGGCAAAAAAGCAAAGCACAGAAGCAAAAACCTCAGACAAAGCACTGTGACCTCACTAACACACTTAGGTCATAATAAATGTCTCCCTTAAAACAGAAAAAAGTATAAAATACTTCTGAAGGGAGCCAGTGACAAAGACTTAACGGGAAGGGGAATCCCATGGATTTTTCTTTCTTTATCCTTTTATCTGAAAGAACCTAATATTTCACAATACTTCATGGGAGGACTCCTCATTTAAAAAAAAAAAGAAAAAGTAAAGGAGAAAGATTTTCTGTAGTCATAAAACCTGAACAATGTTCTTCAGCTTGTGTAAAGGTGGTGCAGCAAGACCTGCAGAAAGCAGCCAGCCAAAGTATGAGGCAAATGCTGATTGATTTCGGATGTGCACTCGAAGCAAGATGTTGACTAAAGAGAACAGAGAGCTTTCCTCTCATTCCAGGCTCCCATTAGAGGCTGAGATACTGTGGGTGTTCTGTGCCTGTCAGCACGGAGAGAATGACACCGTGAGTGTCACTGCAGGACAGCAACAAACCACCAAGATTCATCAAAACTGATGTGGAAATAAATTACAAATAACCTCCATCTAGCTCCATTAAATGTAGGAAGTTTCACTGAAGTACAGCTATCAACACTGCGTTTGAGCTAGAGAGAGCAAATAAAGGCAAAGAAGGAATAGATTATGTGGGAAGAGACTTGCAGCATCTTTTAATAAATTTACAGTCCTCCTTAGAGGAACACTATTTATTCCCTGGTTTATGTGACCATATGATTAATTAATCTGCCAGCTTGGTAAAAGTGACTCTCAAACTGTTCATATATTAGGATTCAGTGATAGGAAATAATAGGATTAGCACAGCAGCATTTTCAGCTTTTGTGATTTTATCATGGGGCACGCTATATAAAAGATTTCCTTCGGAACCCAACACTTGGAGGCACGTGATCAGCTTTCATGAGCAATATCTAGCCTTAAGGACTATGAGCAGAACTTGGAAAATGTGAACTTTAATGGCTCAAAACACCAAGCCCACTAAAAAAAGGTTTTTTCTAAAAAAACACCTCAACATGTATATTGCTTTAAAATGCAAATATCATGGTTTGCAGTGCAAGAATTGGAACGGGATAGACAATAATGTTATCTCACATACTCAAGCAAATACTGGGGGGTAACACAGTTTGAGAGCATTGTTCATGACTATCCTCCCAACCACAAGAAAGCTGCAGTTTTGACAACTCTGCATGTCGTGGCAGGAAGAACATAACTGGGCACATCTGCAAGTTTTAGCAACGCAAAAGGTGTATAGTATTGCAGCATTAGTATGGAAGGAGTAATGTGACTGCAGCTGCCGCATCTGGAAAAAATTAATTCATCATTGAAAACATATCCAGAGTTGACTGTTTTATTTCAAAAAACCATGAAATCATAGCTTTATAAAGGGCAGTATAAAAACTAACCATCTTATCAATTATGAACAGTGAGTTAAATTCTACAATGAATTACCACAGTAAACTCGTCACTTGGGCTTTTCCAATATACTCTTTCACATCAGACACTAATTAATTTCTAATTGATCTTTCCAAGAACAACTGTTCAGTGTGACCATAAAGTTCAATGCCCTGCCTTCAACATTTCCAGCTCTTCAAGCAGAAAATAGCAGGACTTTAGTTAATTGGGCTGAAGACTGATTTTGTTTATCATCAAAGTCCTTAAACAAGGACAGCACCACAACATGCAGAGTGCTGCTTAATCTCATGCGTTTTACAATCCTACTGCAGCTATTATGCAGTAACCTGGTAGAGACATTTGAATAACTTTAGCAGGCTTGACTATATAGTTACCAGGGCGTCCAAATAGCTTCATTTATGGACAGTTCTTTGGCTGTCACACTGGCAATATCTGCATCAACAAATGGAATGGCCCAAAGAGCAGGATCGTGGCAGTGAAACAAGCTGGAACTGAGGACACCACATCCAACCATATATATACTAGGAGAGGTATTATTTTGGACTATCTTTAGTCTGTTCCCAAGTCTTGAACCTCCACTAGCACCTGAAACAGATCGGATGTATTTTCAGAGTGAATATTGCAGTTTAGTTTCATCTAAAAGGCATGCATGGAAAATGGAGAAAATCGTGAGACTTGCTCTGAAAGCTCAAACTTGATCCTAAATAAAACATTCACATAAATGCAGCGTTGTGTTCTAATTGACTGACACATGGTATTGTATTTTGAATACCAAAATACATTTTTTAATAAAAAATGTGACTTCATAGAAAGCTAGAAAACTAATTACTTCTCATTAGAGCAAAATATTTAATTCAGAAAAGCAAGCAAGGCACAGAGGAGCACAGCTGACTCCATTTTACCAAGCCCAGCGCTTCCCGTCAAGGTGCCAACATTGCATTCGGCTCACGAAACGCACGTCAGAAACGCTGACTGCACTGACTGACGTCGGGATGACTGGGTTTGCTGGTGCATGTTCGGAGCTGATTAACTGGAGCAGGAGTGCAGGGAACTGCCTAGGCACTATCTTGTGGTGGGAAATACTGCCTTGATGGTGGTCTTTTTACGATGCTTTTAGAGATTCTCTCCAGAAGCTTCCCCATGTGCACTCTGTCATTGTTACAACTTAGCATACATGGTATTAATATTTTCCTGAAGACAGTTCGAATCCAAATTGTCTATGAATATTAATTTTCATTAACAGGCTCAAGACCCTAAGAGTTCCATAAAACACAAACCTATGATTGCTATCTAATTTAAATCAATTAATACACACATTTTGTACATCTGCTACATTTTTATCTTGGAAGCTACAGAAAAGGTAACATCCTGAAAGAATATATTTCGGTTTTTCAGACAATTATTTTTAATTGTTAAATTATATCTAAAGTTTGATTCTGTGTATGCTCAACATCTAACAAAAAAATAACTTGAATGACACCTAGTGGAAAGCTAAGCAATAGCTGATGATTGCACACCAATTACGTACAGTTTTGAATAGTGAGTACAAGGCGAGACATTCTTTATGAGAATGGGTGGGAGGAGAAAGAATTATTTGGTAAAATGGGTGGACTACCATTTAGGAGAAGAATTTCCTAAATGACAAGAGTTTATCTGCCTGTGTAATAATCTTCTGACGAAATGGGAAATTTCATTTGACAGAGGCAAAATTAAATCGGGTAAAACCAATAAATGTGCAACAGGAAACAATACAATAAGCAGAATGTGGGCAGGATGAAATTCATAGTCCTCCTACTTATAAATACTCAAAAGGCTTTAGCAGGCTAGTTCTCTAGGGTGCAGTAGATAATACGAATATTTTGGCCCTAGGGCAACAATAACTACTGATGTTAGAGAAACCACAGGTTTTCTCTAATTCATTTCTGCAAGCAGTGTTCCTTGATGTGTGAATGGATTTCATGATCGATCTTTTTTTTCTTTCTTCTTTTTGCTAATTTGCTTATTTGTATAATTCATTAATTACCAGTGACTCACATCCAATTACAAAGAAAGATTTTGGTTAGTCTGTTCTTACCAATCTATTTGAAAATATGAAAGAACAGATTTAATCAAGATGATAGAACTTAAATGAGAAGCACTTTTACCGTCCATTGACGATGTGATGTGGCAAATTTTTTCAGTATTGCAAAACGGAAATAGTGCTTGAGGAAGACTTCTGTCTTTCTAGGACAAGAACAGGTCATTGACAGCAATAAATGACTGTAACTCCTTAAAACTGGCTATAAAAAATAATGAAATATTCTGCCTGAATTTCTTCTTAGCAGGTCATGCTTTTGATCTGCACACTCATCTTTAACTTGCAGCTTTTATCCTTAACTGCAAGGATCTAGTAATCTCCCTTCAACTCTTTTTCCTCTCTATATAAGCAATCAAATGCAGCACTCACATAAATGACTGGAAGAGTCAAGGCCTCAAAAGAAAACTATATCCAGAGAAGTGTACTTTCAGGGAGTAAGGTAGCAAGACAGGTTTTGTTTGGGAAACGAGAGTGTTCAGAAATACCTCTCCGCTGAGAGGAGACAGAGCCTCTCTCATTCGCAAAAAATTCAGATGGATCCACTCTGTGGAAAACATATTTTCAGACTATAACAAGATTATAGCAGATTATAGCTTTTTTTTCAAATTGGCTCCTCTTAAACAAAGAATCCTCATTTGGCCTACCAAAAGCTGTATGCCTAAAATCGTAAATGCAAATGCCTTGTATTTTAAGATTTGCTTCTGCGAGATGCTCCCTGCATTCATTGACCTCCACACAGAGCTAAAGAACCTGGCCCACAGCACTCGTCACAAGTAACAGATTTAGGGGCTCAGCATGACCAGCTACTTCTTGGACCACGTGTGACACAACAGCCAGAGGAATGTAGGACTACCTTTGTGAGGATTACCCATACGCAGAATTTGAGTATGGATTCCAGAGGTTTCCAGATATGCAGCAGCTGATTTCACCATATAGCAGGAAAAATTTTGTTCTGTGTGGCAGCATTCCTTAAGACGTATAGCATAGACTGTGTGACACAGGAAACAGGCGTGAGGTAAGACAGAGATTTATGAAATCCATGGTTTATTGATGTTCTTTCAAAAAAAAAACCAGCAATCCCTAAGATAGAAGTATCTTCTTAGCAGTCCACTCAGGTCCAGCTGTTGAATGTACGACAGGCAGATGAACTATTCATTTCAACAAGGGAAGAATCACTTTCCTCATCTTATAGAAAAGATTGAAATTCAAATGGGGTTTGAAGTATTTTTGTCTTGGCCCTCCGGCACTGTCTAAATTCCCTTTTAAAATACTAAAGAGCAGAGATACACATTAAGTCATTTTCTTAAGGATGTTCCTAACAAACTTCAGGCTACTGGTAATTGATGATACTTAATGACAAAAAGTACTTTAAATATAAGTAAGAATGAAATAGTAAGAATTAAACAATAAGGACTGCTATCTGAATAATTTTAAATGTAAGTTTCCCTTCCCCCCAAGAACAGCATGTTATAAAGAAACAACAGCTCAGAAGCAGGGCTCTACTGCACATCTGCAACATCTGAAACTCACCTGGGTTTCATTTCCAAATGCAGAACACAGCTCAAAGCTTGTCCCTAAATCAACACACTAAACTAGGACTGGCCTGAATTAAACATCAGCTCCACCTCACACTGGGTTTCCAAATGTCAACTGCTGTCTTAATTCTAGAGTGTTCACGTTTGGTAGCTAAAGCAAAGGAAAATTTATTTCAATACTATTCCAAAATTTCACGTTAAAAAAAAAAAAGAGTGAAAACAAAATCCTGGTTTTGTTTTTCTTTTACACAAACATGGCATTCTTTATTTAGATGAACAGATACATGCATATTATAAACTTGTATCATCCTGAATTACTGGCTTTCCAGCCAAATATACAGAGAGCATATTATGTTCTAAGATGTCATATTGCTATTTTTCAGCAACTGGAGTGTGAAGAAATTTGCAGAATCATAGGCCTCTTTTGAGCCACACACAGCTCTCATGACTGGGAAGAAAGGCTATATAAGTGCCCCGGGCCATCCCTGTCCTCTAGGCTGTGCTGATTCAAGGGACCCATGCTAACCATGACTGAGCCTGTCACAGAGCACATTCCCTGACTATTCTGGAATTAATTTCTAAACTCCAAACCAAACTAGGACATTACAAAAAAAAATAATATTCCACAAAATATCACAGGAACCAAATTAGGAATCGATCCATTGATCCATACACATGTACGCTTCTTCAAATTCAAGGCTGTGCCAGGGGCACCTACCTGCTTGAGTCGTTCTGGCTCACGTATTTCTGCATTGCTCCGCATTGCAGGGTACAGGTTGCTCTCAGCCTCTTCACTTAAGATAGGTTCTCCAAATCCCTGATCATCACAGAAACCTTCCTTTCACTTATTGGCTTAATCTTTTTTGAACATGGGTGACTAGAATTAAATACTGTATTTCAGGTGACTTTTCACCACTATTTCAATGTAATGGCATTTATGTTTCTCTGTCCCTTAATGATCTCACCTGACTACCACAAGTTATTTCGATGCTCTGGTGTGTTTTTACAGATTTTACTTCATCGGTGGAAAGGCAGATATCAAACACAGCTGGCTTTGACTAGAACAGAAGAACTCTATTTCATGGGCAAAATGAGCCCCTTGAGCTCCCTTGGATCTTGCTTAGGCTTGCATGTGTCAGCAGTTGAAGCTCAAGCTAGCTTTTATACCTGCAGATTATCACAGCTGAGGAAGAAAACCCCACTAGATTTCAGATGAGTCTTTCTAGGTTTTCCAGACATTGTCAGGTTTAATGGGAAAAATATATTAGCAATAAAAAAAAAAATCAAAAGCATTTCCTCTTGTCTGCAGAAAATACAAAAATGCCCCAAGCACTATATGCTGTGACACGTCAACCATATATAGCATCTTCCAATGGGAATGGCTTCCTATCATGCACAGGAAAAAGCTCATCTTCTTTAACACATTTCCTCAGTGACTCTTTTAAAAAGTCAGTTCCAGTTGCTATACATACTCCAATGCTTTACCGAGCAGAGGGAAAGGAATCAAGAGGGAATAAATAAAGGTAAGTGTCAGTCAGGCATCTCACCAACTCTTCCTTTCTGCATTTTTGCCACAGTTCTTACTTCTATTTGATTTGGAATTTCTTGATGTCTATATATTAAATCAGAAGAGATCGTCTTTTCTATAGATATTGCTTAAATTTTTTTCAGTCAGATGACATACTCTGTCCTTTTAAGATGTCCGCTTTGAAAAATAACAGAGGAATATCTAGATTCAGACCAAAGATATTCAGAGTAATTTCTTGCTAACAAAGACATAGGAGATTGTTAAGCTTAATATTTCATCTTATCCGTGCTGTTTATAATTTCATGTATCGTTAATCCAATTTAAAATATAGGAACGTAGTATTTAGATCAGGAGTCTAAGACTGTCTAACTTTATTTTGAAAAGCTAATTACATATTTTATGTAAATAAATTGAGGCAAATTAATTTAAACCAAAAATCAATCCATTTCCCCCACAATTTTAGTCTTTATTAAGTGAAATTTCCTTGAGAAAAAAATAGTCTCAGCCTTTTTTTTTTCAGTTCTAAAATATCTCTACACTTGAAAACATTATTTTGAAGAAATTTTTTTCCAAATTCCATTCTACATTATTATAATTTAAGCTCCTTATCGCCTTTAGTATGTAAAAACCTCTTTTACTCTGTATTTGTTGTTGTTAATAGGTCTGTCCTACCTGCTTGCTATTTCTCAGGCTTTGTCCAGCCCAATTTTAAAATCATACTCAATGTGCTTCTAACACTTGCCTGCAAAGTTATATAACTGTTTTCACCTTCTTCAGTTAAAAAGGAATTTTGTTTAAGTATATAGTGTATAAAACCCCAACACTTTTTACAGGTTCTGCCATTTTCCAAGTAGTATCCAAGGCGATAAACAGTCAGACATTTTTGCTTTAATACTTACTCACTCATTGCAAATGAACTGGGAAAAAAAGGAAGAAAATATATTTTAATTATGACACGTATTAAAAACATAAAGAAAGATGGTTTTGCAATTGGAAATTCCCCAACCTGTGCAAGGGAGTTTGTATTTCAAATTCCGATCCAGTCCCAAGGCTAGCTATGTATTTTTAAACACAGAGAAGTAGTGGGAAATACAGGAAGGGAATAGCTTTAGAGGTTTTTAAACTGCCTAACAGAAGGGTTTAAAATGGAAGTCTAGTGGGATCCACTCTACAGAACTGGGAATGACATAGCAAAGGGATAATTACCTGCTAGCCCAAAGCATGGTTATTTAATCCCTAAAAGACAAGCAGTACAAGATATGCAAAATTTCCAAGTCTCTATTCACCCAGATCTTAAACTCTAAGTTCTCAGAGATGCATGGAGCTACAAGGCAGCAAAAAAGAACTTGTTGCCACATAAAAATACATACTTCTTTGTTAGAATCTTCATACTCTCAGGGAGAAGATCTTTAGACATTTACAATTATTCAACCTTTTAAACTCAATTTTGAAAACCGACTTCAACACACAATTTTAACACTAGACCTATGAAGATACAGAATCAAAATCTTTGCCTAAAACTATTTCTTTTTACCATTTTCTCCTGGTGACATTCTGTTCCAGAACTTTGAAAAACAATATATTTCATACAATTGTGAAGGAAATGCAATGAACTAGAGACAAAATGGAAGCACTGTGCTCTCTCCCAGTTGCATTTATGCTACTTAATGTCAGGAAGAATGGCTCTATGGGAAATACGGAAAGCTAAAGATTTTCTTTCAAAAACCTAAACCTCACAGGTAATCCTAAGAAACAAATAGCTGCATTTAGAAATGTGCTAATGAATCATACTTATCAGATGATTATTCTTATTCTCTGGGCAGCTGAAGCATGAACAAGATAGAATTCATCAGTGTCGCAGGATTTGCCATATCATTGTTGTTCCACACGACCCAAACTGAAGTCTGTCCTTCATCCTGCGATTGTAAGTCACTGGGTGAAATGAAGGGCTTGCATATAGACTGCAGTTCAAGGAAGCTGACGGAAGTGCCTGCCTTGCCCGTTAACACCAAGAGGCTTTATCTACAGAACAACAGCCTGACCTCGGTTCCTCCCGGTGCCCTGGACAGCTTGCACAGCCTGGAAGAAGTGAAAATATTTGACAATCCTTGGAATTGTGACTGTCATATTCTGTATCTAAAACTCTGGTTAGAAGACATCTCTGCACCCTCTCTTGCAAACATCAGATGTGCAACACCGGCATCCCTGAGGAAGAAACCCTTGTGGCAGCTGACTGGGAATGAGCTGGGGATTTTTAAGAGGGTTCTCCCAATCAAGTGTCTTGAGTTCTTTTGGCGAGACCTCATTTTAATTGCTGGAGCAATAACTACACTTATTTTAGTAGCATGGGCTCTGAAATTCTCAAAAAAGCTGGTCTGCCAAATAAACCTAAGGCAATGACTCTAGGGGCTGACTGATGGGGAGGCATACCTCCAAAGCCCACAAGATACAATGAGCTGTTCACTACCACTAGCTTGAACAGAAACGTTAAACTATTCTACCACAAAAAAGCACATGCACTGACAACACTAGTTTTAATGGTGAACATGATATAAACAGATCCCAGCGCTCAAAGTCTGGGTCTTCAGACTTCTAAATTTCTAAAAATTATTTAACGTAGCATTTTTCCACGGAATTCTCAGCTCTTATGGCAAGAAGATTTATATCCCCAAATCCTACACTTTTTAATGTACGGAGATGAACACTGATTGTACTATTTTAGCAATTCCTTTCTCACTCAGAAGCTGTGAGAGTTTGCAACCTGTTACCCCCTCGCAGTGTCCCAAAGGTAGGACCATTCTTGGGTGCAAACAAATTCAGCCATCTCTTCCTCAGGTGCAGGAGTTTCCTGCCAGCAAAACCACTATAGGCCAGCCACTGAATGTATCCTCTATTAAATACGTTTAAAGATGGACTGGTAATGAGAATATAATCAGTAAAATTAATTCTAAATATTGGTGAATTTCCTAGAGACTGAACAATAAAAAAGCATTCTATGTGAAAGTGAAATAATGGATGCTTATTGAACATTCATACTCACCCAAGTTTAATCTCTTTCACAATTCTACACATTTCTGATTAAAATCCTAAGAAATTTCCAGAGCTTGTCTTCCAGTTTTACTACTGACATTCAATACACTGGATTTTACGTAACACCTTTGAAGAGGATGTACTCTCTTCCCTTCTCTCCTTGTGCCCCCCATCCTCATAGAAATATTGTTGTAGTGACTCAAACATATCTTTTTTCCCCTTAACCTGATTATTCACAAGACTCCAAGAACAGCAATTCATGCTGTGACCCCATCTGGTCTGGCGAAGTTAGGCTAGTTAGATGGGAGATCTCTGAAGGTCTTCTATAATTAATACTACTGTTAGCAGTTCAATTTAAGACACATTTTGCAATGCTCCTCCTAGCCCCAAACCTGAGCTAGGTATTAGAGGTATGCTGAAGACACTAAAGACTGCCTGGCTCTTTACCTAGCACCTTGCCACATGAGAGGGGCTCCTTATTAAAGCACATAATATCCCTAGCAAAGCTGGCAGTTAGCTTTCTTCTGACAGGTGGTTTTGCAGTTACCATGTGCTGTCACTTCTATAAGATGAGACTCATTCCTAGCCCCAAACACCCAAATCAAAGACAGCAGTACACAGGGATATTTCCAGGTCCCTCTTACCCCTGCCAAAGCACTTCAGCAATATGGAGTCAAACTGTCAAGGATGACTGCTGGTGACATTCTCAGTTTTAGAAGAGACATGTTACGGTCTATAATGCATCTTCGCTGTTGGTCCTCTCTCTCCTGCACTAGCAGGGAAAGGCCAATCTGAGACATCACCACTTGTCAGCCTAAATCGATTCCAGCTCAGGATGAGTTACCTGCCCCTCTCTGTGACACAAGGAATGGCCACTGAGTACAGTGGAACTACTGAAAGAACCTCTGAAGCGCAGATAGATTTGCGGAAAGGACACACACCATGGGTAGAGGGTTACACAGTTTAGTAATGAAGTGTAGCATGGTGCTTTAGACTAAGAGAAGGAAAGGAACAGTCAGGTGTTTTCTGTGTAAAATAATTCATGATCTGGCAGAAAACACGCCCATTGCAATTCTAAAGTCTGCAAATGATACACAGTGGGGAAGAAGAGGGAAGTCATAAACATAAGAACGGTAAGTGACTTGGAATGCCAAGCAATTGAAAGCAAGATTGTACATGTAGAAACAAAAGACGGGTTGAGGACTCAATTCAGGGAAGGCAAATAATCCGGTAATCATGATCTCCCATACATGACATTGCAGCAAAGGGCTAATGTGATCCTCTTAAAATAAGGAATATCATTTAGGGATAGAAAGACTTATTTACTTCCATTGTTGCTGAAATGTGGAATAAAACTCCTTAACAGCAATGAGAAGTTAAGAAGCAGGCACTCCTTTATTGCAGCGCTGGGCACACGGGGGAT
>JANZLQ010000037.1:2167667-2185565 GCA_026212715.1 Elanus axillaris
CTTATTCTTATGATTACGCTTAGCACATTTTGTAATGTTCCTAAATCTCTGTAACTACATTACAAATATCACATGCCCATTTCACAATTTTATTTTAATCAAAATTTTATCAAAGTACTTGCAACACCATGTTTAGATAAGCTACAATGGTTCAGTATCAATGTCTACAAATCAAGAAGCATCAGCTGCAGACGAGTCAGAAAAACAACTGTAATACAAATAAAGGATTGGAAAATATATCTTCAGAGGAGCTTAATCAATTTCATTTAATAAAGAGGAATTTAAGGAATGACAAAATCACAGCTTGTGTGAAACTACATGAAGAGAAATTTGTTAACAAAGGGCTGGGAGTAGAAATTGGAACATCAGACTAGAAACAGGGCTAAAAATCTAACAGTGAAAAATGAACACTGGAACAGCTCATCCAATGTCTTGGTGAATCCCATAGCCTAACCAACACTGGGCATTTTTTCAAATTGGTAGGCACTACCTGAAACTAGAATGATTTTAACAGAATTGCGTGACACCTAAAACATTACAGCTATTCTTATTGCTTTGCTCACCTGCAAAATTTATGGTGGGACAGGCCATGAAAAGAGAGACCACAATGGCAATGCGTCACAGGGACATCCTCAGTGAGCACTGGCAGCACCTCTGAGGAGCTCAGGCTGTGCTGGCTGAGTCACCCTCCCACACTACATAGCAGCAGTAATATTCCACTCTATCTTCCCCAACTGTATATTGCACTCTTCACCATGAGTACTCAAAGTGCAGCAAAGAATTTGCTTTTTACAAAGTGTTGCATCCCTGCCACAGGATGTGAACCATATAACCTAGAAAGAGCATGGCTTAGTAAGGCTGTATCACCCTCCGGTGCAGACCAGAGTAAAATTGCGCCTTCAGATTCATGTGTACATTCTGAACAGGTGAGCACAAACATTCAGAATTTCTCTAGCTTTACTTGATGTTTTTCTACACAAATAACCTCTGCAGGACAGAATTTCAAATAAACACATAGGAACATAGCGGTGTCCGCACTTAGATTCTGCACTGAGCTTTTCAATTTTTTAAAAGGCAGCCACCATTTTCTATTAATGCAGAATATTACAGAAGAAATGCATTCTGCAGTCTCTCATGGAGAGTTTCCTAAATGATATTTCTTGTTTCCCCCAAATAAATTAAATCATTAAGACTAAAAGCTTATCACTCTCTTTTGTGCCTATAAAGCTAGGTATGCATGAAATAGCAAACTGCTTTACTGTATAGCTTTAATTATACAAACATCAAAAAATGAGCAATTAGCAAACATTTCTGCTTATACCAACCAACACATTAAATAATATGCACAGAATATAGGGGGGGGGAAAGTATTTGAGAGAACATGTTTCCCTAAGAGGAAAGAAGAGGGAATGTCTTCCATGGCAGTATTTCACATTCCACTAAAACAGCATTGTATTTATAATTTCCGATCTATTTGGCTTTTATCTGAAAAAAAAACCTCTGAAAAAGGGAAAGCTGGAACTGCCAACTGAAGGTTCAAGAGCAACATTCAACTGTTTATCTGGCAAGGCCACTTTGTCGTGCTTAAGCCACATACTCCATCAAATTGCATAAATAATGCTGCAGTTGCTGACAACGTGCAAAGACAGGAAAATACATCAGCTATCTACATGAAACATGCAGACAGCGTTCCCAAAGGAGTTTGTAAAGATCTCAGAAAGTGTTACTATATGATGCCTGCAAGAGTGCAAACTAGTGAATATATCTGTTTTCACATTCTTTAGTAACGTAGGTAAAACTGCTGGGATTAATTGCAACTAAAACTTATGAGTTTTGGTTCAATATTTAGCAAGACAAGTAATCATACTCAGAATTATTGAGCAAGAACAAAAAATATTTTTAAACAGTTCACTGTAATACACAGAGTAGATTTGTGTAAACTGCAAATCTGTGTAAACTGCAATTCACTTCATGTGGAAAATATTTGCGGCCTTCATTTCTTAAACAGAATGGTAGGTGAATCACCTTTTTTTCTTGAAATGTTCAAGATTTTCTTAACATTGTAGCAAAAAGCATTGCTCAATCTGAACAACTTCTGTCTAGCTTAATACTTTCTTTCTATCTAGCATCTATAGTTAAGAGTTTATTCCAGATCCATTGTTTGAATTCATGCATCAGAGAAGTTTGCTGCTTTCTTCTAGTGCTGTCTAATGGTTGAAATTCTTCATACTCCCTTTTTGCCTTTACTGTTTATTTGTTATCACAAAGACCGTCATCAAAACAATGAGCCACAAGACTCTTGGACCGAGTAGATTATTATCCTTCACTGCCTCCCTCTATATTCACTCCAAAAAGGAGAAACTTGTTTTCATTAGGTATATCATTAAGTTGTTTGCAGTTATTTTTGGTAAAGCTAGAAAAGAAAAACAGTCTGCATTGTAGCCTTATTTTAAATTCCCTACTGTTTCATAATCTGGGAAAAAAAAAAAAAAAAAAAGCATCTCAGTGGAAAACTAATGAATTTTAGGATAGAATTTGTACATTGCATGGGTTTTGGCTGAAGAACCTTAATGCAGGTTCTGGAAATGGAATAGAAGAATTTTTCTAATGATATCATTGCTAGATGAGACAATTATTTCATTCTTAAACAAACAAACAAAATTTATCTAGTTGTTCTTCTTGCATTTTCATTTATTTACAAACATCTTTGAGCAGTAAATTTAATTGCAGGCTACCAGATTATCCATTGACACAACTCCTTTCTTGAAAGTTGCACATTTATTTACATGACTCATGTTCACTACAGTAAACCAGTAAGGAAGAGGTCTTGGCATGCAACAGAACAGTTTACATAAATCTGTCATATAATAGACTAAAAATCCTCTAATCCCTCACTCATGACTTGGATATAATAATATCCACTGCTGATTATTATAATTACGAGTGAATAAATGCACAGTAAATGGTTACTGTTTCATATAAAATAATGTGATTATTTTACTCCATCACATTATGAGTGTGACAGAGTAAAAACTCCATCACAAAACTCAGAACCATCCCCCTGCCTTATGGCACTAACCGGTCATCGAGATGGAGCAAAGGAAGAGACAACCCTTCGGTCCATCGTGGGACAAACATTTCACAGCTAGGCTGGGAGTAGGCATGTTATCCAGCTTTTTGTTGAAAAGACAACTACAGTGTCCAAGTCTAGCATTTTAGGTCTTTTAAAATGTCCTCTGGTTTTAACAAATTAATAGTTAGTACATTATAGTCACCTGAACCTCTCTGACCTACCGATGATATCATTCTGTCTGGGGTGATCCTGAAAGCCCGATGGAATTACATTGGGGTTAAATTCCCTCTGAAGTGTTTACAGCTTCCATCTGAATTGTTGCGTACGACCTTCACACAAGGCTTGCGTACCACACAATACTATTCTCCGTTGTGCTAAAGGGCCACAATATTATTAATAGAAGGTAATTATTATGATGAATGTGCTAACTATCAGCTTTGGAGCTATATAAAACACAAAAAAAACTCATTTCCTAAAAATTACCACATCTCAGCTCAGAGTAGGCTGAAGGGCATAACCGCTCTGTCAAAAACGACTGTCCCTGTACATTAGTGGAGTCAAACTGTAATACTGCTATGCAGTTACTGAGACACAGCAGTTTGGCTTTGCATCACTAATGCCATTCCTCTGAATGCAGCCACTCTGGATCTGTCTTCTGAAGTTAGCTACAAATACTGTTTTCTTCATGAGAGGTGGACTAGTACTTAAGAATTAAAGCATTTTTACTAATTTACAAGACTGCAAGCAACAAGAAAAAAAAAAAGAACTCTGAAAGACTATGAGAAAGAAACCAATAGCACAATTTCCACTTGGGCAGCAGTAGCCTGGTCAGGTCACTGATGCTCCTCAGAAGCCACAGTCAGAGCAGTGAAACCTGGTGAGGAAATGCACAAAGGACAGACCACCCTGGATGTGAAGGGTGAAGCTAACCACAACAGCAGGAAAGCAAGCAGAGGAAACAGTGGGATTTCCATGAGCAGTTGATATGTCTTTTTTTTTTTTTTTTTTAATGAAAAATACACACCTTTCTTCTGCACTCAGAGGACAGGTGGCTGGACAACTGCCAGCAGCATTGCTACAAGTGACACTGATAGGAAGGGCTGATTATTTTTGGCTCAGCACCACAATAGTGTATGTAACTACATGCCTTTGAGAATGGAGCCAGCTCATATCTTTCTGCTTTGGCGTGAGTGTCTGCTTGCAAAAGAGAAGAGCAAGTGCATGTCTGTGATGTAAATTATTTCAGAAGTGATGCTTATTTACAGTAAAATTACATATTTACAGTAAAAAACACATTCCACATGCTGTGGATTCACTGAATTAGCTTGATTCTCCCCCCCCCCATGTCCTAAGGGTGTTGCTGTTTCAAGAATATACGTTTCTCATGTGTTTCAAATGCCACATTCTGCAGAAGAAGGTTAAATGAATGAGATCTAAGTGCGCTCAACACCTTTTTTTTCCCCACAAAGCAAGGAGGAAGCAATCTGAAAACAGTTTTCTCCTTCACCCTACCATAACTCACATGCTTTGAGTATCAATGCAGTCCTCCCCAGAAGCTCTGGGTAGCTCCATGAGACGGATACATTGCATTTTACTGTTCTGAGGGTCTTCTCTTAAATGTAAGTAATTGTTAGAAGTAGATCTGAATTTGCAGTAATGTATCTCCACGATCTCAGATTCATATCTAACCTGAGAGGATTTTGACTGTAAACCTTGCCTGTCCTAAGGCTTGTTTGGCAAACTACATAAAATTAGTTCACACTAAATTCATACTACAGACTAAGTACAGCTTTGTTCTTAGTAATAAAACTCATTGCAAAGTTAATGAGCTTCTACTGTATTTACCATTTTGCCAAGCAGCTATACATAAAAGGATTCAGATTTAGTGTCCAGGCCTTAGCCCCAAACCAAAGTATTTATGTATGCAGAAAATGAGTTAATACAAAGTAATTTTTTTTTCTGTTAAGCTAAACTCCAGCTATTTCGTAAGATATATGTCACATAATGACAGTAATTTTCTACGTTAGTTGCACAGCTACTGCTTGTGCTGACCAGATGTGGAACTGCATTAACAGCTGCTAAAATAATTCATCCAATAAAAAGTTTCAAACAGCAAAAGACCAAGAATATTCATAGCCTAACAGGGCTAATAACAAATAAGAACTCCCTCAGGTGAATAGGAAATTTCTTTTCTTATTGAACTAGCAAATATACACTGTAAGAACTAAATACTAATTGAAAGTAAAAAATATATGTAGAGTAGCAGTGAGACAAGCTTGTTTAATTGATCTATGCTACCACACTTTTATTCTTTAAGGTATACTAATTAGCCAATATACATACATTCTCATACTGCACTGTTTTGGGAATTATTAAAATAGAATTTGAGGCTTCACAAACCCGGTATTTTTCTTCACCTCTTAAGGTCCACACACTTGTATGTTATTATTTATACCTGAATTACACAATTTTACTTTTACCTGCCAACAGGTGAAATGACTACACTGAAAAACTAACAATTCCTATCTAATGATTCCTCTGCTAGTGCTAAGTTTATCGTAATGCTTACGAATGCTAAGATTATCTTAGTGATGCTGTTCATCTTAATGCTTTTTCTCTTCAGAGCACTACACAGAACAATCTGCAAAAGTGCTTAGAGTCTGTCGCTAGAACCCATGTAAATATTTTGGCATTACATTGACTCCAATTAAATTTAGATTACACTCAATAATGGGTGTGTGACAACAAATTGCTTTAGTTGCATAATGGCCACATGGCTGCTATTTATACTGAACTCCTTCCCAGGGGCAATTTGCTTCCTGACGTACCCTTTCAAAATGCCTTCCCCAGCGGCATATTCTCAGTTTATCCAAACGATTGCCCATGGGCAGCAGCACTGATGTCACTTTAGCAGGCACACAGCTACTGACTGACTGACATGGCAAGTTCATTTTAGGCAAAATAAATCTGAGGTACCTGACAGGAGTTCATTCAGATTTCATTTGGCTTTACTTCTGACTTTCTTGTTTGACCATCAAGCATCCAGTTCTTTAGCAACCTATTGTTATTAAAGTTGAATGGCACTGTTTTACACAAGTACATTCTTGGGGAAAAGTGGATCAAGGCCTCTTGTCTTCTCTTTTAGGGGTCAGAAGGCTTTTGCCTCTGATATTAATTATTGATTGTTTGGCTAGGATTCATATATTGCCTCCTATGACCACGGAGGACTATGGAACCTGACACATCACTATAAAACCCCACCTTTGCAACCCATTCCTATCAGTAGTAGTACAAGCTAGTGGAAGAATGTGGCAATCGCCACATCATAAAAGGTTGCCTTCAAGACAGTAGGGCACCTAGAAGGAAGTGAATGTCAGACTTCCTTGAGTTTGCAAGGCAACTGCAAAAACTGATCACTTCATTTGCAGATACACATACCAAAAGCTGAATTATCGGAAAGACTAAAACTAAAATAGCAGCCATTACAACCTGCAGGAAAAGGGCAGCTGCAGTCCATAAAAGAACACAAATTGCCCATAACAGAACCTCAGAGCCCCTGAAGTGATTCCCTTAGCTTTAGTAACAGCTTTGACAGCCAGCCAGCTCTGAAACTGGATCAACATTGTCACCTAGTGGCTGCTGCAAACTGCCAGTGAGAAGAATTCCTTGAAGCTTGTCACCCTATCATACCAAGACCTGAGTAATGAGATGTGATAGTGATTTTGCAAACGAGCTACCAGTTACTGTTAGCTCTTTCTAGAGTCTTAATGCAGATCTTCTGTCACAAATTGTCAGCTGTTGCAAGACATAAATTGTTTTCTATTGACAGAAACCTAAAGCTGCTATATATTTGGACACTGGACAATACAATTTCCATTTACTTTCTTCACTGTGATTAATCATTTTTAGACCTGACTTAAGCTTTCTGCTACTACAACTCCCAAAGACACAGCTCAACCTCTATATTAAAACTTGACATAGGTTTTGTGTCTTCTTTTCTCCAAAAGTCTCCAAATGATGATCTTTAATGTAAATTAAAATTTGACCGGCCACATTGGTACTGTAGCTTCATCATATCAACGTGCAATAAAATAACAAAGAAATTTTTTTTAAATTAAGTCACTAAAAGAATATAATGAAATCAAAGCAAACAGCACTTTCTGGGTTTTTTTTTCCTACCATTCCTCCCGTTTCTGAAAGTCTGAGACAGATCTTTCTGAGATAGTTTCAAAAAAGAAGACTAAAACCTCAACAAACTCAATCCAAAAAGAAAATAGAATTTAGAAATCTGTGGCAATCTGTTAGCTATCTTCAATAAAGTAAGAAAAAAAAATTTAGATGTATTTCAAATTTAGAAATTATTATCTGTTATTCTATTTTACATAAGAATACACAGTATGATTTTTCTTGAGCAGCTTCTTGGGGTAGAGATTCTTAACATTTTTTACTTAAGCAGTTAGCTAGCTTCAGGTCAACGCCCTTTCAAGAACCTTGTGAGGCAAAACAATACATTCATATTACAGATGGTAATTTCACATTTACAGCAACTGCCAGCCAAGGAACTGGAAGTTTTATGCACGTGCTGGCTGAGTGCACACTGCTGCAGAAGCCATGCCAAGACACACCAATTCTAAGGCCCCTAGCTTGCCTCCTCATCAACACAAACAAATCCTTACAGCCAAATAAGTCCCACCAGCTTAGTGGGATATGGTCTATTTAATAGGCAAAGAGTTATCAGTGAGAATCCAAGTGCAGGATCTTAGGCAAACAAACATGAATACCTGGAGAAAAGAAGTGAGAGCCAATTACTCTCCATTTTTTCTGCTTGTGTTCAAAATAGTTGATTTATTTTATTTGCTATTATCGTGGGTGAAAAAAGCCCACCATTTTTGCAGAACCTGAGTGAATTTTAGGCTAGTCTGGGAAATTCCAGTTTCAGCACTATTTCAGTAAGTGCCATGATTTTCTAAGGTTCTTATCTATGGTTTCAAGAGTATACACTAGTTTACATGGCAATGGCAGCAGTAAGAGTGCTGTGGCTCTGCAAGCTGTAGCAGTGCTTCACCTCCCATATCTCCTGTAAAGAATACGGGCCTCAATTGTTAGTTTAAAAAGGCTCACAACTTGTGAAGCAGAGATTAATGCAAATGTGACATTATGTTGTTTTCACTTTCTTTGGGGTTATTTTCTCTTTTTTCTGTTTGTCACTCTTTATTCATAGACTGTAAATATGTCTTCACAAGACAGATACAGGTACTTTGTTTTGTCCTAGTTACCATATTAAAACAGAAACTGTTTTGTTTTGCTCTGAGGATTTTTTTGCAGCACTATTCAGCATGACCAAGTGGGCCTCAATATTTTAACATTTTTATATATTTACAATAAAATATCAAATAGAAAAGAAAAAAAACCCAAAATCCACAAATTAATCTCTTTTGAGCATTGGCTACTCCTCTTCATACCATAATAAAGGACCAAGCACATCCCACATGTACTTCCCCCTCCCCCCCTCCAGTTTGAGATAGTCTACTGCTGTAGAAGTAGTATGAAGCTCAAGTATATAATAAATAAATTACTACAAAACAATAAACAAAAATTTAATTTATTCAGCAGAGCACAGTTTATGTTCTTTACCTACTTTACACAAGAGCTGACAGCTTGCCAGTCTCATTAAATTTAACTGAACTGTGTTGATGTGGCTATATTCATGTATACTCTGACACTGTACCGCATACGAATCTAAACCTGCAAAGGTAGCAATAAAACCACAAAGACTGAAATGCCACATGTGCATTGAAAATGATCTCTGCTACTAGTGACAGTAAGAACTGCAACATCAAAAGAATGAAAGGGCTGACAGAAGAACCTAACTTTCATATTAGCTGTATCTATCATGACAATGAATGTAACTGAGTAGCACATTTATTATCCTTAACTAATACATATATTTTGGTTCTCTTCATTTCAGGGAGGATTTCTTTATAACATAGCCTAAATTTGTCAAATGAAGTACTTAAACTTACATTTCCCAACACAGAGATAACACACGTAAACAGCTAGAGGAAGTACAATCAAATACCAGGTGGGGGATTCGGTCTGCCAGAATTTTGTATACAGAATCTGGCAAAACCTATAATGGACTTAAACACCTTTGAAGTGTAATGGTAATGTAACAACACTGGTCAAATTCAGATTAAATAATGTATCCCATGGAAATATATAAAAGGCTTCACTAGCTTTTGGGGCCAAATTTAACCATGTATTTGATAACATCTTAACTTCAAACATAGAAATCCATTCCATTGACTCTTTCCAGATCAAAACCTTTGAGAAGAGTAGAAATAAGTATCAGGAAATACAGAAACTGAGACAGCTGAGCAAAATGAGCATCCTATTTAAATCAGCAAAACAACTCCATTAGAGTCGGAAAGGCAGACATTTGCTTTAGTGCTGAGCTGTCATCGAAGAGTCAGAGAAAGCAAAAGATAAACTAATGGAGATCTGAAGCCAGGTCTCTGGCCTGTGTTACACACTGCATGTTTCTTTCGATAGGTACAGAGCTGCGTACTTCAGCTGTGCCCTCTTCCAAGTACCTTCAGGTATAAAAATCAGTCCTCCATCTAGATGCATGCACTGTGCAAATGATCATTTTAAGACCCTTGTTGGCATATGCACAAAGCAAACATGAAGCCTTGCCCTCATTTAAGGGGGAATTAAATTATGCCACTCTCATGGTGATGATGAATTTTGATAAGATACTGAAAAAAATGATTAATTTTGGTAAGAACTTCAAAATGCTTAAATAAAAATAAAATGCAAAGGCTTGTATAATATAATTCTATCAAACTATTTCAAACTTTCACATTCTTGGTAGGATAAATAAGATAAAGCAAAGATTTTATTTTTCCCGAGTGGGAAATCGGTCTCACTTCAGAAAGTAAAACCTCCATCCAGTATTACTACTTGTTGTTAGTCTTCTTTGAAGAACATGGCATTAATTCCAACTGCTCAGTAGATTCATGGTATATTCCAAAACTATGGAGATATCTTTTTCATACAAATCATGAGTAGACCTGAACTACATATGTATGTCTCTTTCAAATAACTTATACAGATCAATGGTGTACCTGACCATCAATGAGTTCACATTGCTATCAATCTCAATTGAGTAATATAAAACTTCTCTTTATTCTTATACTTACTGTTTAGTGATTCAAAAATTATGTTGAATTTGCTGGCTATGATATTAAAACAAAAATACTATTCTACACATAGGGGAGAAAAAAGGTATTTTCTTACCAGATTTTCTCCTTTTATGCTTGTATGCAAGATCTTCTTGCTCATTTGTCTAAATTCTCCAGAAGCAGTATAACTAAGGTAAAGATCTGGACTGCGTTCCATACTGGCAAAGTTATTTCACATGTTCTAATCCTCCTCTGCACCTGTGCAGTTCAAAAGACAACAGTTGGCACAAATATTACTGCAGGTTAAATTTAGCCCCAGCTTTTTTTTACTGGTGATGGGGCAAAACTAGTCATAAATCCAGCTTGCTCCCAGAACAAAAAATGGGACTACAAGTCAGAAGAGGAAAAAATATTTTTAATTTAGGCTGAAACCACATTGAGTCAATGACACTGTATTTTCCCAACACCATTTTTATAGTCCATGCTTAGAATCAGTAGTTTTCTTAACCTAGCTTTATTAATCCATAAATTAAATTACTATGCCATAGATGTATCACCATTTTGCTTGAGGATGATACAAATTCCAGGGAAATTCAAAGCTGAAAATTCACAAGGCAATAAAGTGCAAGAGGGTTTGGGGAGTACTGAAAGAATCATGACATTGTGACAACTGCCACACTCTTTACCTCCTCCAGTATAATACAATAAAATTATGTCAAAAAGGATCTACCTGCAATTTTTAAAACTTACGTCTGGAATTGTGAAGAACGTTGTAAATGCTAGGTATTCCTGTTATGACAGGATTTCATTAATCGCCAACTGCTCAATTAGCATGCTCTAAAAACGCACCAAAAAAGTTACATCTTTCAGTCCACCTTTTAATAATGATGTAATAGAACAGGCGAAAGTTAAATGACACGCTATTATGATATCTGAAATAAGTTGCTTGCAGCTTGTTTATATTACATGACATCATGTAATTGAAACCACAGAGAAAGTACTAGAATTTAGTAGAAAGATAATTTTGGTTGTATTTTTCCAACATGCTATATCAAAACTCTCATCTACATTTGGGAAACTGGAATGTGCACCTGAACTGAAGCTTTGCTGGCTGTGTTTCAGTACCACTTTCTAGATATAGCAAAACTTTGTTTGTAGGATATATTCTAGATTTACTCAAGTCACAAGGCCAAAGCAACTGTTCTCAGGAAGTAAGAAAGCTATGATATATAAGACTTGGAAAACCTCTACACAAACTCTAGAGCTGCGTTAATCCTTATGGTATTAGAGGAAGAAAGTGAGACATTTCATTTTTTTAATCTCACGTGAGGACATTTCAGATTTCACATAGGAGAAGCAGCAGCAGTTACAGCATGAATACTGACAGAAAATATGTTGAAAAAGAGAGAAAGTATTAACAGACACTACTTAACCTATTTACACAATTCAGAAAGTAACAGATCGTTATGTTGCAAATGAAGACAGTAAACATGAGCTCTTACTGAGAAAAAAATAAGCCTTTTAAAAACTGTATGTAGAAGAAAACAAAATGTCTTGAAAAACAAGTAGCTGTAGAGAAATGATAAAGCAAACTTCTTTAATGAACCAAAACATCAACAGATAAAGAACTCCCAGAAGTACTGCCATGAGATGGGATGCATTAGCCATAGAGCTATATAGGCGGGAATGGTCTGTGGTTTAACTCACTGGAACCTCTGTTTTTATCATGCATAATTCTTACAGTATCAACAACAGGCTTGCTACTTTTTGGGAGATTTATGTTTTTTACTTTTACAGGGTTTTTCAGGAATAAAATATGTTCATGTATGAATTCAAGTATATATGCATGCATATACATATCTACAAGTATATATATATATATATATACACAGATATATATATTCAAAAACATATTTAGATATTTTATATGGCCTAAGACTTAGGTTGATATCATCAAGTGTTTCACAATCTTTATTTCATTTTATTACATCAACACTAAAACATCACTAAGCCAAAACCAGAAACAATGAGATTAACAAATGCAAAAACCCACCACCACATAAGGAGGACAATTTACACTATATAAAACTGATTCCTAAATTAAATGCATCAGCTCTGAAAAGACAACTTGGGCACTATGAAAACCTTCACCTAATTGATGTGCAGCATAATTTTTAAAGGCCTAAATATATTAGAATAACTTCAGCTCCCTAAGCAATCTTTACCAGGGAAAGGAAAAGTTACCATCAAAAAATCCAGGTATCATGCATGACAAGTATCAAGGGATTTCAGACAGACACATGGAGACTGTGATAACACAGATTTTAAGATGTCTGATAAATTCACAGCTACTACATTAATCTCACTGAGAAGAATAGAAAGTCAGCAAATTATGCAGATTTCTAGGTGGTTCTTTACTGAGTCTTTAGCACTTTAAGCAATATTTCATTAATGTGCAGTCACAGGCTAACTGGTAAATCCTCAGTTCAGGGGCACACTGCTGCTCTGTGGGATTCTGGTTGCATGTGAAATGCAAAAGAGAAATATTAAGGAGCGCACACACTGTTTAAAGGTGTTTTACTCATTCCCCTTACCCTACATTCCTGTAAGTGCAGCTACAATCTGGAGACTGCACAGACACCCAAAACTTGGGTACTGGCCTGTGATGATTTGCCAAATAAACCTGACTGGAAGTAACCAAGGTTTTTAGTTTCATCAGCAACTCTTTAGTGTTTGAAACCGTGATTAACAGCTGTGTTTTAAGAAATCTGTTCTATTATTTGGCATGGTTTCTGAAGTAGCAGGTCTCCTCTTCCACTCTTTGAGATCAAACCCATGCAATGACTGGCTTTCATTCTCAAAGGAATACACACAAGGAAAATGGATGCGTGACTAAGACTGATAAAAGCCTTTAGAAACTAAGCAGAAGAGAATTTGCATTGCATTCATCCAGAAAGTGATTGAGCTACGTATACGAATATAGTATTTCAAATGACAATGAAGCCAGTATCCACAACTGAGTCCTCTGAAAGGAACTGGAAATAGCTTATGGCTTCTAATACTAAAAATGCGTAACTCAGAAAACTTCATGAATGCTGTCCTGGTTTCAGCTAGGATAGAGTTAAGTGTCTTCCTAGCACTGTTTTGAGTTCAGTATGAGAGGAATGTTGATAACACTCTGATGTTTTCAGCTGCTGCTAAGTAGTGTTTATACTAAGTCAAGGATTTTTCAGCTTCTCATGCCCAGCCAGCGAGAAGGCTGGAGGGACACAAGAAGTTGGGAGGAGACACAGCCGGGGCAGCTGACCCAGACTGGCCAAGGAGGTATTCCAGACCCTGGGACGTCACATTCAGGAAATAACTGGGTGGCGTGGAGGTGGGGGTCACCGCTCGGGGACTAACTGGGTGTCGATCGGTGGGTGGTGAGCAATTGCACTGTGCACCACTTGTACATTCCAATCCTTTTACTATTACTGTTGTCATTTTATTAGTGTTATCATTATCATTATTACTTTCTTCTTTTCTGTTCTATTAAACCGTTCTTATCTCAACCCACAAGTTTTACTTCTTTTCCTGATTTTCTCCCCCATCCCACTGGGTGGGGGGGAGTGAGTGAGCAGCTGTGTGGTGTTTAGTTGCTGGCTGGGGTTAAACCACGACAATGCAATTAGAATTTTTTTATTACTAGCTTGTTCTGAAACTTGGCTGAAAACAAATTTAATACTCCTTTTGGGTAACAAACACATCACACGTAGTGACACACTTTGCTGAACAACTGCATAATAGAAGCTGTTTCATTGCTAGGAATCACTCATGAAGGACACACTAAAAAATTTCTCAGAGCAAGGCTAGGCTATACAAGCTTACAAGGAGAAGTACTCAGTAAAAATCCTTGGTTGGAGAAGTTTTGGACCCCAAATTAATCCCTGTTTATTGGTTATAACTTGACAGTTTCACTGCCACTTGTGCTAGTCCAATAACAGAACACCAGGCGAAAGCAAAATTTCTGCTAGAATAGGCCACAAGCGATACAAGGTCTAAGTGACACCATTTTTCAAGACTCTGGGAGTCTTCCAAGTGCTGCGACCACTGCAGCTTTGAGGGGCAAAGGGTTGAGTGCAGAAAAAATGAGCACATAAGGCTCTCAAGGAAAAACATATTGTATAACTGTGGGGCTTCTCAATTAATCATGATTCTTACCGTTACCTTAAAGACCGTATCTATCTATATGCTGCTCCCCAATTACTTCTCACACAGAATACAGACGTGGAAAAGAGGCTGTCACGTACAGCAAGAATGTCTGTTGACTAGTGACAGTCCTCAAAACATCCATTCATCTTAGCCCTCTGCAAATGAGTTAAAACGTCAGCACCCCATCCACAGACAGGACAAAATTTTGTCTCTCCTGTAAACGTTAAACACTCAGGTAACTTCCCTAATTCTCTTTTTGCTCAAAAGGGCTTTAAAATACTAACAAATTTAAAATAAAACTACTAACATTTTAATTGACATACATCAAACTCAGCTAAACTTTAAAGTTCTGAACACAAATATGCTTACATCAGCATGTGATTTGTTTTAGGCTGAATTACCAAACAGTCTACTATTACAAAATTCTTCTGGTTGAAATTCAGATCAATGTTTGTAGAAGAACATACCCCATAATACTGCAGGCTACATTGTTCAGCAGACTCAAACAGACAGCCTTACCTGTGGTAAACTGAAATCTAAGACCTCTTCAAGATAACCTCACATTGTCTGGAAGTACAAAGCCAGAACTCACATGATAACAAACAGGTAAATTTTAAAAGAGCAGTAGTATTAATCTCAAAATATATCAAAACTATTGTAAGATGGGAAGAAGAACAGTTTGCTTTGCTAAACTCAGGAGTCACAAAATATGTATGATCTAATATGCACAATGAAGAATTTATGCATCAAATATATGGGGCTGTGTCAGGTAATGGTGAGTATGGGAACATGATTTTATTACTTTCAAAAAAAAACCCCAAAGCAAAACCAAATAAGTAGTTCTTATTTTGTTTATATTATATTTATTACAAAATGTAAACGTTTAACTATTTAACAGTTTTCTCTTTTAAAAAAGAAACTACAATATATTACTACTTTTGTTGTCTCAAAAAAAAAAAAAAATCCGTTCAAGCTGACTCAGTTGTTAAATTGGCAGGCTATAAAGCTATCAAGAAATACAGATGCTAAAAACATTCTTTTAACCGAAATCTAATGAAAGAACGTTTGTACCACATAAGGAGTGTTAACACTTCAATTAATACGCCTGTATTATAAATACAAGGAGGAAATGTTGAACTTTGCTGAAAAATTTATCTTGGAGCACAGTATAAACAATGTACCAACCATGCTATAATTCAAGTCATCTTGATTTTCATGAACAATTTTGGCAATTGTTCTATAGCCACACTGAAAGTTGTTAAGAATGAATGCTTGCTACTGCATAGAACTACAGTAATCTATAAATTTATTGAGACATTGCATAGTTACAAAATTTACTTTGAACCCCTACCCTCTGCTCCTTCAAATAGTGCTGCAGAAGAACGGGTAATATATTTTAGGACTCTTCCTGTGTTTTTTCAGTGTTTCATATGGAATGGCTGTATATGTTTATTTAGAAGTTCAGAACTTAATTAATTTGCTTTGTAACTCCAAATCTCAAGCAGCTGCTTTGAAATATAATACAGTCGCACCACCCAAATTCCGCTACGAACTGTGGAAACTGCAAGCAACCTTGTACCTGTAGCAAAGGCTCTGCGGCTCAACCCATTTGTTAGAACTGAAATGCAACATCTCTTGTTGAACTGAGTTAGCTGAGTGAAAAAGAAACCGTGACTAAGGCCAGCATAGGGGGTCTTCTACCATGTTTTAGTACTGCTTTCTAGTGACTACTAGAGTAGCACTAGTAGAGAGACTACTAGAGAGTGTTTCCTAGCACGCTCCACTTTTCTCTGACGAATGGCTCCCAAATACAGACAGGAATTGACTCAAACCCATTTTGTTTTTCCTAATCTTTGCATGAAACAGGTGTTAACCCCAATAGAGTCTGGGGATTAATCAAAGACAAGACAAGCATTTTAACATTCAGACCGCTATTTGCAGCTTTCACAACTTGAGAGAACTCATGAAAGAACCCTCCCATAAGCATACCACCATAATATGACAATTCATGTATTTTGTTTGGGACTTCTTTGTTTTAAAAGCAGTTAAAAGCTCGTGACGACAAGCAGCAACAATGACTGTTAATAGAAAAAAAGGTTGTAATACTCTATAGCAAGGATAATGGAACACTTGATTTAGAATTCCCTTCATGGAAGGAGTACCTTTGTTTTTCCATGAAAATGAGGTCACACAATTAATTCTAAACATCAGACGTGACATCTCTAGCAATGTTTCTTCCTAAATAATCTAAATTCCCTGAAGTGCTTTGCTCAGACACTGAAACCAGAAAAAGTGCTGATTAGCATGACAGCATATGCACAGTGATGTCTTATTTCCTCTTTATCATTTTTCTCTGTCCTGGTTGATCAATATCCTAAAATTCAGAAGCCTGCTTAATTCAGAGTTCCAGGCTACCAGGAACAGAAAGCCTTTGTTCCAGCCTGACAGAGAGTACTCATACCTCTGCTCTTGCTGGAAGGTTACCATGGATCCCCAAAAACATATATCCAGACCTGAAAAGGAGTAATCATGAAGCCACCCAAAAGTACATTGATTCAGAGCACTTCAAGGCAAACTGGCCTGGTCGGTCTATGCTAGCTCAGTCATAAATCAGGTTGTTCTCCTCCTGCACAACTACCTACGGGAAAAGTTAACTCTCATGCTCTGCCATTCAACAGTTTCATTTCACAGCTTTATCATCTGAAACTATGAGGATGGAACTTAGCAAATCTTTGTTACAAAGTACAGAATAACAAACTGTGCTGTGTCAAAACGTTTTATTAGTAAAGCTGATTTTTATTAGCATCTTGACTCTCTACCTAATCTAAAGAAGAGTACCTATTAGAGAGCAGTTTCTTTCGTAGACAACCCAGGTAGCAGTTAAAACACAATTCCAGATCGCTGAGATACGCTTATCTCAATACACGTAACCAGTTTACAATGCAATATACAATCACGCATATACACGTGCGTAAGACGCAGCGTGATGTGGACCATTTTAAAGGTGTCTCTGGGCAGCACAGTGTCTTGCAAGGGTGGAAAACTGTAGCCCTGAGCCTTGGGCTGTGACTGGAAACAAACCACCCCCCAGCTCAGACCTAAATATGAAAAGCCAACGAGGCAAATCAGCTGCACTTCCCGGATGACTTAACGGTAACTGCACCTGTTTATTTCGACGCTGTCGGTAACCGTAAAATGTATCGGAAGGAATGCTTCACAAAACCACGTCACTCCAACAAGGACGCCTACGAAGACGGCCAGGAGCAGGTCCCCCACGCAGGACTGGGGCACGGGGACCAATTAATGGCTCATCAGCGCCACTCGGGACAGCGGATTCTCACGTACGCTCTTGCCCACACACGACCGTTTCCGTCGGCCGGACCGCCACCCGAGCAGGCCCCGCCGGCTCGGGCCCCCCCGTGGGCCCTGCGGCCGTGCCAGCGGCGGGAG
>JANZLQ010000037.1:2186736-2211470 GCA_026212715.1 Elanus axillaris
GGGGAGTGGGTGTTAAATTAGGCACATTTAAGTGATCTTAAGACACTGTTCACAGGCTGTCTCAGAAAGTGCAGCTTTTGTAGTTCTTCTCAAACCAGAACAAATCAATCCTAAGTTTGACTTCTGCTTTTCTTATGCTGGAGAGAAGGAGCTAGTCGTTAGGGTTAGAAAGAGGATAGGACACTTACCCAGTGGAATCACCCTCAGACTGTCAGTGGCACAGATTCCCTAAAACAGACTGGGCCTCTGGGCACAGAAGCGTGATCAAACGACGGAGAAAAAAAGTCTTAAAGCACCTGCAGTTCGTAGGGGGCTGCTGGGATAAATCCCTTTACCAGCCCCCTCGAGAATGGAGTTCTACAATTACCCTTACTTATCCCCAGTGGGACTAAAAAGAACTTAATGCAGTCACTGCCTGGGAAAGATCATGAGACTGTAAAGTTTCTGTGGTGACACAGAAGCACAGTAATTGCAGCTGAATTTTGGTCTGTTTACCAAAGTGGGTGTCAAAGTCCTCTATTGTCTTTTTCTTATAAATTAACTTCTGTGAGCAGAACATTAAGCACAGAAAACTGCAGAAAATGGAAGAAACGAAGGCTTACGTTTCTTAGGAAAAATAGGGGGATTAGAAGTTCCACATCTAGCAAAGGTGTTTATTTTCTTGGTAGTATTATACCTTTTCCTATGATGTATAGCTGGGGTTAGCAGTTGAAAAGAAAACTCGGATTTTCTGTTTGTGCTGCTGTGAGCTGTTAGAAGTGGGGTTTCTCCTTTAAGATTGAAACCTGGCTCCATTTAAATGCCGGGCACATAGGAAGTGACAAATGTGTCTGTTCCTGGTGCCAGGGTTCTTAGCCACAAACTTCGGGAGTAGGGGAGGACTAGCCCAGGAAATAACCCAGCCTTCCTAGGTGTGCTTTTTCATGTTTCCAGTACTTACACCTGAATGTTGCTGTATTAGTAGTCAGTTTGTAACAAAACCTGTGGTGGATTATGTCTAAGTATTTTACAAACTCAGGTAAGAAAATGCAAGCTCTTGAGGCTTTCTCTTTCTTTGGATTGTTCCATACTTCCACTATGAAAACAAATTAGGGATGCAGAGATTGAAGAAGAGTATTTTAAGCATTACTTCGGGCAAATTAATCCAGCATTGTTGCTGATATACCTTACAGACGTTTTTGTTAGCTGCTGAGTCAGGGACACAGCTAGAATATGAAAATATTTGCCTGGAGTTTTTTTGTTTGGTCTGTTAAGGTGTGGGTGGTATGTAAAGTTTAAATTCCAGTCAGGCTTTTCCAGTTGGATTGAGATTTCAGAGCAGTCCGTCTGATCTGGGTAGGTTTGTTCAGCATGCTATAGGAAACAGAAAATAAGGAGGCATTTTATTATATTTTACTTGTATTTTATTATACTTCTGTGAGCTCCCTTATAAAGTAGGCAAGTAGGTGTGTGTATCTTGCATGTTTTACAAATTTGGTTTTGGTTATAATGGTTCTAGGAGGAGCACTTCAGCTATCTGAACAGATCATATTCTAACCCGTTAGTAAACAAGCCTGTGCATGTGCTCTGCGAGAGATGCACTGTGCTTCTCATTGTTTCTGTCTCAGTCACGTGAGACATACTTGTTTAAAAGAGTTTCAGATAAATTGTTGATTGGGATGCCTCAAATCAAGAGATGTTCAGGACATGTTTAAAATAAGATTTGTTTGACCTTACAAAAAGGTCTTACAAAAGCATGCCAGGTGATTCTCTGCGCTGCTCCAATTTCATTTTGCATTTATGCTACTCAAGTCGGTATCTTCACGAGGAATCCGAAGGCTTGTTTTCTTTTTAGCAAATGATGCAGGAATGAGAAAATTCCAATTTTTATAATGTTTTATAAGCTCATCTTCAGAAGTTCCTTCAAAACAATAGCGTGTAAAAAAAAGTCTGAAGCAGCTTTTGAACACTACCTGCTCTGAATCCCTAGTGGACCAAGCTTCATTTCTAGTCAGGCTAAAAATAGTATTATAACACAACTGAGTGAGTTATGTATCAGACACTTATTTTGAGATTAAAACAAACATTTTAAGGTTGTGCAGACACTTATTCTGAGATTAAAACAAACATTTTAAGGTTAATTGTGTTAGTGTCCCTTTCTGTTTAAAACTCAGATGTTGTCATTACAGTTACATAATGTTTCTGAAACATTTGGAGCCCAAGGATTTTAAGTCTCGCTTCCTTTTGATGCCTTTTTTGTTGGATAAGGGAAAAGAAGCATGTTGGGATACTAAAGGTTAAGGTTCTGCATATAACCTTGGTTTTTTAACTTGTGGCTTTCCTTGCATCTTAAAGCTATATTCTTTCAAGTGTCTCAAGACATTTCATACACTACTGCTTCATCAGCTACTGAAGCTGACTAAACTTCATATATAAAGAGATGTTAGTGCCTGAAAAAGGAGCTATTTGTGGACAGTCCTGGTAACTACAGCTTTCTCTTTAGAAACAAAACAGTAAAGTGCTGGTATTGTAAACTTGCCCAATATATGCTAACTGTGATTTGCAGAGGTTTACCACTTCCAGAGAGGAAGGAATACTTAAGAGGATAATAATAATAATAATAATACTTAAGCTTGTCTGTGCCATCCAGTCTTCGGTTTCTTTTCTTGTTCTTTCTTTAAGATCTCCAGTTGCAATTTGAGGTATTGTCCAGTGGGATTATACAGGCCAGTTGCCTCTGGGACAGGCTGTTGTGAGCCATGGGTTCTTGGAGACATTGGAGCTAAAAGGCAGGCTGCATGGCACAGAGCCAGGCAGGGATTTGGCAGATCTAGCACACCTGGTTCTAATGGAACTTCAAAGGCAAAGCTACCTGTGATGACCACCTTGATTTTTATCACAAAGGCAAATTCTGATCAGCATATATCCAGAATTTCTCCCCATCAGCTTTATGAAATGTCTGCAATCTGTCTTCATTTAAAAAAGAATGCTCTAGTATATGCTGTTTAACAGGTTGAAATTGTGGCGTACTACTCTCTCTAAAACACATCCTTCTTAGCTGGCCAAGTCCTAGAGTACAGACTGCGGTTTCCAAAAGTTGTGGTTGTTGACTTAATGCATAGTGATTAAAGTCTTAGTGATAAAATAATTACTTGTTCTTTGAGTGGTAGAAAGAATCTGGCAAATAGAACAAAAATGTTTTGTAACTGTTATGTCACTGTAAGAAAAGATATTTATAAAAGAGTGGAACTAAGATTTTACATAATGATAGGCAAGAACATTCCTAAGTCCAACTCCATGAATAGTGGCTAGTAATAACAAAATTCCTTTTCTTTTGATTAATTTCCTCCTGTGAACTGATAAATTATTTGGGTATCTTTATGTCTACTTTATGCTGTCATTTCCTAGTGCTTTACATATAGTGAATACTTTTATCCTTTATGCCATAGTTATTTTTCTTACTGTATCTTTCAGAAAGCAGCAGGAGAGACGAACATTTGAAAACAAACACATTCCTTTTATAACAAATACTTCTTTATGTATCATTGCACTTTTTAATTTACAAGCTTTTTCAGCCCATATGATATCTAGAGTCTTTGCTTTTATTCAGGCCTTACGGCTGTAAATACATTCCTTTCAGAATGGCCCCAAATGTAATGTGTCATTATCTGGCCAAATTGCAAATAATATAAAATTGTGACTTGTTAACTCTCTTGTCTCCTGATGGGTGTATTTAATAATGTTGCTAAACAAATACAAATGAAGGTGTTGGTTATTACACAGAAGCAATGTTCTCTGATATTCAGAGGAAAGTGTAGCTCTCTTCTTTGTCAACTACTTTGACACTCATGATGCTAGAGCAAACAGAAATGCTGCATTCCCAGCAAACAGGGGTTCCTCATTCTCTGAAAACTTTGTAGGGAAACAATTGAATGGAGCAGTTTATTGTAACTATTCTGTATAGGAATATGGCTTCAAATTGAAATACATTGCCATACAGGTGTTAGTTTTGTTGCTTTTGGCAAAAACTGTATAGATTAAGTTGCAAGATTGTTTTCCATAAGTCCTTTTAGGAGCAAGTGTTGTGATTTGCCAGCGTACAGAAGTTTTTCGTTTGAGATGATAGGATTTGGACACTGTTGGTTTATTAAGAATCATTTACCATGGACATTGCATCTACCATTTCACTGCTAGGAAATTTTATGGAAGTTGCTACATTTTGAAGAATTCATAGCACAAAAGTGACATTTCTATCTTTGTAAAGGAAGGTAACAGCTGTAGGATGTACGTAGTTCCTATTAATGCTGCTTCACAAGCAAAAGTAAACCTGAACTCCCGTGATACTCTAGAAGAATCAGGAAAGTACTTAACAAATAAGGTAGGAAGTAAGTGAGGGACAGATTATTTAACAGGTCTTGAGGCTATATGTTAAGCATTAACCTTTGATAAACAATATGTTTATCAATGCAAGAAGAATCCACATCAAACCATTTGATAATACTCGTTTACTGTGCTCTTTGGTCAACCTGTCACTTGCCATTTTAAACCCTTTCTGTAGTTGAAAGCCTGCTTTCTTTAAGCCTAATCAGACATCCCAGAATGATCTTCCAGAGAGACCCACCATAAATTTTACCACCTTCTCTTTTCCTCCTTACATCAAGTTGAAACATTCCTTGTTTCAGTTTTTAATCTGCTGTCTCTCATCTTTCCATCATGTGCCACTGTGAAGAGCTTGGCTCAGTCATCTTGGTAACCTTCTCATAGGTCCTGGACAGCAGCTAATAGGTCATCTCAAATCCCTCTCCCATGCTGAATAAGCTTGTTGCCCTCAGACTCTTCTCACAGGGTGTGTACTCTGTACACCTACTGGAGATAAAAGTGTTTAGTTAGGATCAGAACTGTTTTTTTTAACGACTTAATTTTTTTTTTTATCATGTATCAGGCTGATTCATGCTATACAGAAATATTTGTCTTAAGAGTTTTCTAAAGATGCTGTCAAGCAAATTAGCTATATTTTGCCATTAGGAATACAGCTTGCTTTAAATTAGGTAATCTTGTTCATAATACTTGCATACTCTGTGTGTAGTGTGTGTTCCTAATGATTTAAAATAAGACAGTTATTAAAACTTCAAACAATGTGACAGGGTAGGTTTTCAAGCTTCCAAATTGTAAGAAGCAAGTTGTTATTAGCTCCCTGAGAAGTACCTTCGCACACTGAGCATGCTACAAGACAGATTGATTTTTGTACTAGCTGAAGCTACCATCTCTGCGTAGGTCTGCCAAGAGGAGACTGTACAAGGACTCCTTACTCAGCTTCAGGTGAGGTTACTGAATCGCTTCACACCCACCTTCAGCAACAAGTTAAACTGAAGGGACATATTCATGATTGTTTCAAGACAACTTTGCCATTGCTCTAAAGGATTGTGGCACCTTCCTCCCCGTGCAGTCTGCATACTTTCAGAACCATATGGCTGTGTAATTAGTGTTAACCCTTCAAACAGAAGGAAGACTCCTGTTTTTCAGTTACATCGGTGAATTAGGCTATATGGTGAATCAGATTAACAGGTGCTAGTTTCAATGCAGGGAGAGGGCAAAGATATGCAGCTGGGATGGCAAGTCTTTGATGACAGTATTGTCTTAGTTTGGCTTAAGCAAGTCATTAAACCATGCCCATATTTGACTGACTTTCCCTGCAGCAAAGAGTGAGCACTCACCTGGCTCCTTCTGCCAGCAGAAGCGATGGGAACAGTGACAAACAAGTGACAAAAGGTGTGTCGGTATGTTTGCAAAGAAAGTATCTGCTTATTGGTCTAATACGTACTGTAGGCTTAGCACTGAAAGCAAAACCACCACAAACTGAAATCATGTAAAAAGCTAAATGATTCAGACTCCTTACACAAAAGAAGAGTGACAGGTAGGGGAGCATGAACTTCGAATGCCTGAGGGAAAAAGCTTACCTGGAGGATGTGGGCTGGGAGGAAGACTGCTGTTTGAGCTCCTAAAAGGTCAAACCTGTGGTCTGTGCTATTCCCAGCAGGACACTCAGGGCTTCAGCAATTTTGTACATTCAGTCCTGTGAACACGTAGACATAAATGCTTGAGTAAAAAATGTGTTAGGGTGCTGTGAGATCTTGCTGGTGACATTTTGAGGTTGCTCTATCACTACTGAAAAGCTGTGGAAATTGGAGAGGACCAGAAAAAGGCAAAAATTGTACTTGTCCTCAGAAAGGGCAAGAAATACTGGGAACTACAGGCTGGTCAGGCTCGTTTTGGTTCCTGGGAAAACCATGGAACAATTCTTCCTGGAAGAATTAAGTTTTGACCCCACTTTGAGCTGGCAGTTGGATTTGTCACCTCCCCAAACCTGTCCCAACCTCGGTGATTCTGTGATTCTATGGACTGTACTTACACAGAGGTTTTTAAAAATCCCATACACAGCACAAGGCATGAGACTGGCTTGCTCAGTCACTCTGCAGGTAAATCACTTTTATTTATATCACGTGAAAAGTGTAACCTAAACCAATTTTTTTTTTAAATTTAAAAAGTTTGTAATTCTTCTGTATGCACAGAATCTCTCAGACCTCTCCCAAGAGTTGGGTAATCATTAGCCTTGTTTTGCACTTGACCTAATCAAGTATTGAGATTTAAAACTACGTAACAGACAACGTAACAAAGGTCTAGTGGGAGACTTGAGTACAGAGAACATCATACATAAACCTGCCATGAACTTCCTTGTGTCTAGTAATTGTCTGTGGACTGCTCTAAATTATTATCTGTTCCATTAATAGTCATTACTTTGTGGTTTTCTGTTTTATAAGTCCATTAGAGTCCCTTCCACTTTTCTGAGAAGACTCTTACTAGGACTGAGAAGTACGTTTTCATTGGATTGATTCCTTTTAAGCTGTACATATATCATTTGGGATCTAAGTGCTTGAGTAGCACAGGAAAGTGATCTGATCAGTACAGCCTTTTCCAAAGTGAAAGTTGCTGCTCAAACATGCAGCAGAATCAGAAGATACAAGCAAAATACTAATGTATTTTGAAATAAGAAATAAAAGAATAAGAAATAAGAAACAAAAGAAATAAATGGAAAAATGATTCCATATTATTTGGCATAAAATAACACTGGTGCATTGTGTTAAGTTGTTGTTAGCTCTAAAATAAAGAGGTTCTTGGATAGGGGAAATAATAACTAACAGGTCCACTATATGGGAAGATTAAAAAACCCAGGAGTATTTGGTCATGTTTTGTCTCAGTTAAGAGGAGATGTAGAATATAAGGAATGGCACAAAAAGACAAGCAATGGTCTCTCATTTATCATTTGGGGATAGGGAAGTGAAAGTGCAACAGAAGGACAGAAAATATAAAATTTTATAAAAGGAAATTCTTTGGTTTCATTGCTACTAGATATTGAAGCCAAGAGCTTTGAAAGATTCAAAAAGGATTAGAGATTTATATGGAGGATGAGAACATCTACAGTTACTTTAGATTAAAAGCTCCTGGAATATAAGCCATCATGTTCCAGGACATTAGACAACCTATAAAACAAGAGGATTTAAAAAGAAATTTTCCCTATGAGCAGGATATTGCATTTGTCTTCTCTGAGTTACTTGGCTTCTTCCACTGGAACATCTAGTACTGGGAACTCAAACCCTGATACTGAACTCATAGTTCTTATGCTGCTGGATTTAGGCAAAAGTATGTAAGCTAAGGATTTCTTCTTCCTGCTCAGATGTAATGTCTGTTCTGCCACCTAAAAGAGGACAGGTAACTAGACCGACTAGATCTTTGACTGACTTTACTGAAACCTAGAATTGGTAGCATTTCTTTTATACATTCTTTTATATGTTTTATATATTCTATATATATTAATTGTCTCATATTTCCTTATAAAACAGCATCAGTGCTCTCAGATGATAGACACCACCACGTCCTACTCCAGTTGTTACTGCCCTTGTAGCAGAACTGGCAAAAAACCACGTCAGTACCACGAACAATATGCTAGTGAAAAACACAGTTGTCGTTTCAGTGACACACTAGCTGATGAACTGGAGTGTCTTGGCTGTAGGCTAACAGCTTGTTTTGCTAACTCTGCTAGAGAAGGTGACAAAGGGGTAGGGCTGGACACTCAAGTGATAATTTCATAGTCTGCCACAGAAGGATGCACCAGAGCTCACCTTCAGGAACCCAGAGTGTCTCAACTGATACAAACCTTGAGCAGCCAAGTGCGACAAGGTTCTCCAGGGTATATTATCCTTAAATCATGAAAAAAGGACTAGAAAAATGTGATGCCAGAATGTATTGGGTATAAAGGAGATTTGCAACAAGGCTATTGAATCAAGCCCTATCTTTTGATTCAGGAAAGCTTGCTAGCCAGTGTCTCGCTGTATGCTTCATTTTATTTAGTTGCAGATCTGGGACACGGCTGGCCAGGAGAGGTTCCGAACTATCACGCAGAGTTATTACCGGAGCGCCAATGGAGCAATCCTAGCCTATGATATCAGCAAGAGAGGCTCTTTCCTGTCCATTCCTCGCTGGATCGAGGATGTGAGAAAGTATGCCGGTTCCAACATAGTACAATTACTGATTGGTGAGTTGAAAATATTAATACCAAGCGCTACAGGTTACTGTACAATGTAATTAGTTGCAATACTTGTTTGAGATGGTTAGAAGTTTTATTTTTGGTTGGAGTTAAGATGTATGTAATAGAAATACACAGTTTGGAAGGGATTTAGGAGATTATCTAATCCAACCTTCTGCTCAAAGCAACGCTAATGTCAGGTTGATCAGGGCCTTTTCAGGCAAATTTTGAAAATCCCTAAGAATGGAAATTCTGCGGCTCCTCTGGGAAACCTGAGAACCTCCTGCTAAGTATTTACTCTGACATAAAGAGTTGTTATAAATTACTCTGTTGTTTCTTTTTCTTCCAGGAAACAAGTCTGACCTAAGTGACCTTCGAGAGGTTCAGCTGGAAGAAGCTCAGAGTCTGGCTGAACACTATGATAATATCATCTGTGCCATAGAGACCTCTGCGAAAGACTCCAGCAATGTGGAGGAGGCTTTTGTGAAGATGGCGACAGAGCTCATGATGAGGCATGGAGGCCCTATGTTCAGTGAGAAGAATACTGACAGCATCAAGCTTGACAGCAAAGACGTTGTAGAAGGCTGGGGGTGTGGTTGCTGATATGAGCTAGGCGATATCCCCAACTTTACTGGAATTTAGATGGTGCTTCACCCTAATGCTGAGTAGCATGGTAGCCATATTTTCCTCTTCCTGTGAAACCAGCAATTTTGTAGAAGTTAGACACAATCCTGTTTGCTTTGGTGTCTTATTTTTAAAAAGGGACTCTTGAGAGGTAGTCCTAAAAGTCAATCCCTCTGAAAAACTTAATCAACATTTGTCCCCACCATTTTATTTTGTATTATGTAACCTTCATACAAGTTACAAAAGTGGAGGAAACAACTTTGAACTGGTGATTTGGGGTGGGGAGACAGATGGTTGGGGAAGAGACTGATGCACACCCAAAGTTCTTAAGCATTTTGCATGGGACTGTTGGAAAAGGAGGTCACTTTTGGAATAGGCAATCTTGACAATGTCTCTTTAAATCCTCAGCACTCCACCAATGACCAGAAGGTGACAGTGTCTTTGATAAAGGTATTTCAAGTGTCAGAATACCCAGTATTTTGAATACAGGACCAAATAGCAGTCACCTGTCCTGGGGTATATGGATTGCTGGTTAGTATTAGAACAGGCCCAGATGGGGAAGCCTTCTCTCAGGTTTTGTTACAATTTTTTTAAGTTATCATTTTAACAGAAGACAAAATCAGCTTGAGCAGTGTCACATGACTTGCTTTAAAGTAGGATTGGACCAGTGCAGTTATTTTAAATACAGCCTTGAGGAGAGGGTAGATGCATTTCATTTGTTATTGTTTGCACAGTGATAGCTCCCTTTTCCAAGTGGGTATCATTAAGTTTTTGCCCTCAGGTCTCTTAATTTCGTTCCACAACTGAAGACCTGCGCCACTGGAAACAGGAACTGGAGAAACCTTGAACTGACTGGTAGCCATGATCTCCTGCCATGCGCTTAATGGTCATATACAGGGTTAATTCTGGTCATACATTTGACATTATGTTACCAGGGTGTTTATTGCTTAAGTGGCATAAGTGGATTTGGGTTTTGTTTTGTTTTAAACCATCTCTTTAAATACAATCTGGGCACATAATGGGAAAGAAGACCTCAGGATAGCTGAAAACTGCATGCATTGCAGCTTCTTGGTTGTAAGAAACCAGCATGTTTTTGAGCAATTCCCTCCCAACTTTGTACTCAACTGCTTCCCTCTCCCTATCACAAATTACCAATTGCTTTTCATTTCTTGAAAACACTCAGCAGGAAAAATCTTTCACTGTTGATCAAAACTCTACATTGTTAAGTAAAATAGATTTCATAATTCAACTCCACATAGTTGTCTTTCAGATTCAGCTCTGTATTGTATGTTGTAGATGCAGCTGAAGATGGCAGCAGTCCTCTGGATTTACACTCTCAAGCACCTTACAAAAATGGATTTGCAAAGGGAGCAGAAGCAGGATTATTTTTAACTCTGCAGTTAATGTAAAGGTGTTCAGAGGTGACAAGTGATTTTTGCAATCCTGATACTCTGAAGGATCTCACTTTCAGAATGCACCCACTTAAAGTGAAGTCACTTGTCCCTTTTGAAAATCTTGATCAGGTCAAAAAGGACCTGGACTGATTTGCTACTAGGGCTACACCAGTTTTCAGCCATTCATCATATCCAGTATCATGAAAATCGGGAAGATTTAAGAAAGGGCTAACAGATCCTAATTTCAGTACTATTCATCTTCCTACAGAAAATATTAAACCATTCTCTGGTCTTTCTTTTTTTTTTTTTAAAAAAAAACAACTGTGAGGTAGCTAATTGAGGAGTTACGCTTTGTAACCTGTTTGCTTCTAATCTAAGGGGTTAGTTTTCAAGATTTATAGTTGTAAGAGTGAAAGGGCCTTACATTTTTCAATTAGTATAGTTTTCACAATTTTAATGTTTTATATGGAAGAACAGGTTGAGCGGCAGTACTCACTATTTTTGCATAGTCTTCTAAGACATTCCCAGCTGTTCTACATCCAAAGATAACAGGCAGTAAGTGTCCAGCAGTAGCTAGACACTGAAACTGAGAATTGTCTGAACTCTAGATTTGTTAGTGATTAGCAAACCCTCTATTCCACTTTCGGGAGAAACTATGAAGACAATCCAAGCTAAAACTCAGTCCTGGTGACTGCTTTTGCTCCTGGTTAGATGGTCCTTAGGATACAGAATAGTAGCAAGCATTTGACTTTTTGTCATGACATATTATAGCTTAAATCTGTAGGTCACAGTCCTGCAGTTCTGCACGCTTGAAAGTGGACCCTCAGATAAGCTCAGCCTCCCACTGTTTGCAGGATTAGTGCCAAATTATTTAAGCCATGATAAATGATAAAAATTCACATGCATTTAAGAACAGTATTGCTACTACTCAATTTGAAATCAGTAGTTTACATAGTAATTCATCTTCAAACTGGAGCAAGATGCAAAAATGACCATAAATGCTGCTTCCAGTGCAGTCAGTGAACGGTTGTGTTTTTGCAATAGATGGAGAACTGAGGAATTATCGATCCGTTTCCTTGGTTTTGAGGTTTGTTTAGTAAACAAGTGGAATTAGACCAAGCACTATACTTTTCCTTACAACTTGTCCCCATATATCGCTTAAGCTAGTCTTGAAGGTAGTCTTGAAGATTGAGACTATCTGCAGGTTAGACTGCTTCAGTCAGAAAACATGAAATACAGCATTTGTTCACTGTGTTTTCGAATGAAAGCACCAGTTCAGATGAGTAGAAAACTAAGACTATGGCTTTAAGTCAGCTTTATCTGCTAACTCTTGTCTCTTCTATGTTATAGCAAGTGTAATACAAGTTTGCATGCCCTACCTAACTGAACAAAAGGGAACAAAGAAATAGACTGAAGGCCTGGTTTATTTTTTCAGGTTAGTAGCAGATATGAATGACAGTGCTTGGGCTGTCAGTAGTAAAAGGTTATTTCAATTACCAAACCCTTTCTTTGTGTATTAGTAATAGCACAATACTTGCTAGGCTGATAGCTTCTTGACTAGAAATAAATTAAACAGTAAATGTAACTTAGAGCTTTTTACTCCCCTTCTGAAGACTTTTATTAAATCCACAATTTACACACATAGCTATGTAATTCAAGTATTAGGAAGACAGTCCTGTTGTTTAATTCCATTAATCTTATTGAAACCAAAAGGACACCTGGGTGAAGAGAGTGAGTAGCAATAAAGCTGAAATTTATGGGTAAAAACCTCAGTTTCAAATCTTAGGTTACAAATGTGCACTGATATACATCAGGTGAATAACTGAGTAGTGCATGATCAGAGTTCATAGCATAAACATTTGCCAAGAAACCTGTTTACTGGCAGTTGAACATTAACAAGACTATGGTGCAGTAATTGCTTTTAAGCAGATCCATGTATTTGCATTAGTATTTATCATTTATTTTTGGCAGTACCCAAAGTGTGCAAAATATTACAAAAACGTGGGAGAGGACATTGATCCCTGCCTTGTAAGACTTAGGAGTTGAGTGCAGAGGCAAATACTGAAATGAAATCATCAGCAGAATGTGGTTCCCAGGAGTCTGGGCATTGTTATCCTTTGTATTGATTTTGATTTAAGCTAATTTTATCTCCAGTTACTCATCCAGTCCATCATCATGGATGGAACTTGTACAAATATTTATAATTATGTAAATATAATACCAAGTAAATGTCAGCCCAGAAATCTGCTAACATTTGCTTTGCAAAACAAAATTTTTAAAAAATGAAAATACTTAAGAACAGAGGAAAAGTCCTAATGATTTTATCACTCACATACTGGAAAGCAGATCACTTTTTTTTGGGGGGGGGGAGGGGAACTAAATGAAGCCCAGCTAATACCACATAGATTTCTAAGAACTTCATGAAAAGTGGAGCTCTTGCTCAGTTTTTTGTCTACCTTTAAAGAAGATCATATTTATCTCAAGAATAGAGCTGATCATCATGTGCAATATACATGCATTACTGGAGTAGTACATTACAGTATGTATACACTCACACAGTAGCACCCTTAAATAACATTAAAGCCTTTCCTTGATTTGCCCCAGTATATATTGTCCCACTAAGATTTACAGCTCTGTTCTTTAATCTCATAGTCCCAGCCAGTTGACCATTTGAATGTCTCTTGCCATCTCATGCCAATCCTGAGGGAAGTGAGAGGTAATAACATTATTAGTTTCTCTTCTTGGGATTGTTTTACTTAATGTTATAATGGGAGTCTCTTTAAATCAAGATGAATTTATATGTTATTTCATTAATAGAACTTGTTTATCTTCACCTATCCTGCATCCAAAACATTTATATATTAACAGACCACTGAAGTTTACACTATTGCATTATTTTGGGTAAACAGTGTGCTGGAGGAAAATGAAGTGAGAACAATACATGCTTTGTGAAACTGAAAAATAAAGTTACTCTCCTTTTGGTATCTTCCCACCTTGGAGAGTGGTCAGTTTAACCCTTGTCGGTCATTCTCTGGGGAGACTTCACAGAAGCAAACCAGGTTATGGGCAGAGCGTGCAACCAGTAAACAGGGAAAATCCAAGGAAGTTGGAGCGAGTATGTACCCATTTGTGAAGAAGTAGTTCTCACATGACTTGCTTTGCCCCAGAGGCTGATGATGACCACGTAGCTTGTATTCCCACCCTTGTGGTACAAGAAGTGAACCAATTAAAGAGCAACAGATCCGAGGGCATGTGGTGGAATTGAAAGGAAATGAATCCTAAAGTTGAGGCTAGTCACCATAACCACTTCATCATCCTTCCTCAAATGATACTATGTTGTTTCATCAACTAAAAGGCAGTTTGGATTTTCAGATTTGGCCATAAAAGATGCTACATTGTTAATGTAGATTAATAGTTACATTTTATTACAGTTGTATGAAGTATAGTGACTTCAGAGTCACAGAGCAGAGTGCTTTATAATTGGGCTGTTCTCAGATTTGATAATTCTTTTCCATGCTGTAAGAGGACATGCATAGATTTGGGAAATACTGTCTCAGTTTTATTTTTGTAGTATCTTTTGGTGCTCGTCATCCCACTGAGGTTCCAGTTAGAGAACCAGCCTCCTGGGCATCTTAGTTTTTACTGGCCACGTAATGTTAGATTTCTTTTAACTCTATTGAATCGGGTTATAGAGCTATTTGAAGCAGCAAAAAAATCTCAGATGGAAGCATTTAATTGCAGTACCCACTGTGTATTTTAGAAAAAAAATCGAAACTAATCCACAACTAGATGTTCTGATTTCCAGCACAAGTTTAGCCCTCTGCATCTTTTTTTATCATTTCATTTTAGTTTACTTGGAAAAGAGCAGGGTTACAAAATCAAAACAAACTAACCAAATGTATGTTTGCTGTCCATGGAATGGTTGCCAGAGGTTAGATATAAATAGCCAGCATTCTCTCCTGTCCTGATCTCAGATAGCATTTTTTAATATGACTGAAAAATGTTAAAATGCACTTTAAAGATAGTTCTTTGAAGCACAAAAGGGTTGTTATTTTTTTTCCACTGACTTTTTTAACAAGGGCTTCTATTACTTGAATAGTGATAAAGGCAGTTACCTGTATTACATTCATAACTTTAGGCATCACTGACTACAGACTACGTCAACAATTGTCTTGTTTTTCCATATGAGTCAGTGCCAGTGGAAAACAAGGAAACAGAGTAACTTCACAGGAATGAGAAAGTGAAGCCTGAGTAATAGTCAGGGATGATTTCCTATTTAGTCCGATTAAATGTGTTAGGTTTAATCAATGCTTACTCATTTCAAAGAAAATACTTTCCTTCCCAAAGGGAAAATAATACAGTATGCAAATTGTTATGGGTTTTGCTGTTTGCTTTTTGTATAGCAGAAATTTGACTGCTGTCTATACTTAAGAAGAGTGGACTACTAAACTAGTTAAGTGTATGGTAACAGTATAGTTTAACATTTGGAGAGCTGCTAAGTTGGCTTAAAGCTGTATCTAGAACCTATTCCTTCCATTATGAGATAAAAAGTATGTCTCTCCTCCCCAGGACACCATTTGAAAACCTTTATAAGGTCCAAAATCGTACCTTGATAAAAATTTATCGAGGCTGTCTTTATAATTAAAAAAGTAAATTTCCATGTTTCTTTTGCAAGATATTTTTAAACTTCAATTGCATTATTTCCAATTCAATTACCCAACTGAACTGACACTGATTTCCACATTCTTTCAACCTCAAATTTAACAGAAAACTGAGGATTAATCTTCCTATCACAAAGTGCTGAAGGGCCACCAGATAGACTATAACTAAGAGAGTTTTGCACATGTACAGCTATCAGTCTCCTGCTCCTGTGACAGTTACTTAATATCTATAATATGTGTATATAATACACTGTACTTTGAAATCAATCAAGTCCAGCTTTGCAATCATTCATCTGAGTAGATAGTGTAGGTCAGGGTAAGGTATTTAGTAGGTACAGAAGCTTCACAAAGCTGCTTCTGTTTAACCCATTTCTGTTTAAGACTTACCTAGCCCATGCAAAATTTGCTATTACAGCTAAATTACTACAAGTGAACTATTTTCTTTTCCTTTAGTCATAAATGTAACATTTAAAAAAATCATACATTTTTATCTTTCAGTCTTAAAGCCTAGACTACAATACTAAGAACAGTAGTCACCTATTTCAAGCTTTCATAAGAACGTACACCCAATCATTGACTACTCTACTACTAGGAGTTTAAACCTTAATTGCCCCATGAACTCACTTGGACACCTTAAAGTACACACTATTCACAGCTAGCTAAAAGGATCCAAGTTTCTGTAAATTTTAGCTTAGAGAAAGTACCTTACATATGACCAAAATTGTGGCAAGCTAGCAGTTACAATTTCTAATAGTTCAATCAACAAAAAAACCCCAAACCCCCAAAACTTACAGCACAAAGACTATCTTCTCCAAATAAAAGCAGAGGAAAACATTAAATGGAAGACTGAGAAATTGTCTTTTTAAGGCACCTGACCAATGCAATCTGTATACTTCCAAAAGCCAGTCTCTTTCAGTAACCACTAAGTAACAGCCTGTTACATTGCAGTGTGCTGTAGAACACGCAATGATCAATACCCATTTTTTCTGCAGTAAATTCTATGAGCAAGAGGGAGTGATGTTGGGTATCCAAACTATTGTATGTGAAAACAAGGGTATGAAAGATGGTAATTTGAATGTGGCATGCAAACTTGTCTTGACAATTTGAAGGTACTTTTTAAAAGTGAGTTAAGAGCTGAATTTTCAGAGACATTAAAGCTGCAGACAGACACCTACCAATGCCTTCAAAAGCATCTAGTTACCATTGCAAAAAGGCACAATAACTTGTATGGAACTGGTTTTGCACTAAAGGGAAATAGTCATTAAAAAAAACCCCAAACCAACAACATTACTGTGGGAGGTAGAGCATCCTGATTATTCTGTATTTTTCATGTTCATTCCCTACTTCAATGCTGTGCGTAAGTAAGCATTTTTCACTTTATAATGGTATTATAAATGTGAAAAGTAGTTTGATACTTTACAAAATAAAATGGTATGTACATTTTTTTTAAGAGAGCAAAAATATTGATGAGGTGAATAACTTTGCTAATGCAGTTTGGTGGTGTAGTATAAGGGATTCACCAAATAGAGTTAGGTGTTGGAATGGTGCTATGTACACATACCATTTCATAACCAGGGGAAGCCAACAGATGAGATCACACACTGTCCTGCTTGGCAGACATAAAGTAGACACAGACATATACTGACCAGAAGGTGGATTTAGTTATTTGTAACAGTTTTTAAAGATTTCTATTTTCTAAGTCTGTAAGGAGAAATGCTAAGATTTTTGATAGTCAGATATGCTCAGTGCTGTCAACCAGCTTTTCACTGACTGATATCTGACAGATAAAAACCCCACAACTCCAGAGACTAGATAGCATTCAAGTGAGTCTGGCTCACACACCTGTTGGGGAGAAATTAAAAGTCTAATTCATATTGAATTCATTCACTGCATTCCAAAATTATTTGAGGGGTTTGAAGGATAACAGTGTTAAAATTATTCTGCATTTTCTAGGACAAATCTGTTGGTGTTCTTCAAGGTTGCTTCAAGAGATGCAGGCTGTACATTTCTAATCATCAGTAACTACTTTGCTTTTAAACTTTCTTATCACAATACTGGCTAGATCATTTGGAATATGAGGAGACAAGGGAGCAAGCTTGCATACTACAGTAATTTTTTATACTTTACCTTCATCTATTTATGAATTTATTACGAAAATTTTTTTTAAACATATGAAACCTGCTTTTTGTTGTGAATTTTAGCAAAATAGTGGATACATTGTACTGTGTATCATTTAAAAGGTTTGATTAAATTAAACATTTGGCAATGAATATATTTTGTTGTTATTTTATGCATATACCTTGCTGTGGTTTATTACCAGAAACAAAATCAAGTTTTAAGAAATTGTGTGTCCTACTCCACGGTGCTCTATGGTCTTCTACTTTTACACAAGATATGATCTAATGATCTAACCATCTAACGTACTCTACTAAACAAACAGTGCTTAACTCTCTTCCTTTTATGCTTACAACTGCCCATCACTTACGTAAATGCATGCACATTAAATTGTTTCAAATTAGTAAGCTCTCCAACATAACTGGCTAGAAGAATGAAAACCGAAGTCCTCAATGTTGGATAAATGCAAATAACTTTTTCAGTGCTTACAATTAAGTGTAAACACTGTAGATCCTGGATTTTATTTAATTGCTGTAAATTAAACAAAGCAACACCACTTTCTTTTTGCTTAGCTCTTTAATTCTAATGTCAGTAGATGAGCATTTTTGATCTGCAGGAGCCGAAATACTGAATTACTTCTTTCTGTACTCAGTCTGCTACTTCAATAACAGCCTCAGATACCAAAACAGCAACCAGTAATTTTCAGTAAAATGGCCGTGCTCTAAAACTGGTTCCTTAGGGGGCTGGATATAGCTGACTTCATTAATTAATTCTCTTATAATGACACATCTTTACTATTGAAATCTACTACTACTTTACATTCTGGGTGTGCCAGTGCTGAAGAGAATCAGCATAAGAGATAAATAATGCAAGTGTCATGCTTAACATGTACCTACTCTTTGTAGGTATTGGCCTTTATTTTTTCATGTTCTGCATATCTCTTGTGCACATCTATATTCTAAATCTGCATGGGGGAAAAAACAACTTACCCAAACAATACAAAGGGAAAAGCAAGTTATGAATTCCAAGCCTGTGATATTGGAATAATGTAATAGTTTATACAAAGCTGGGTTTCATTTACATAAATAATACCATTATTATAATACAGCCCTAAAATATAAGATGTAGAACAGTTCTCTCTAAACCCTGTAAAACACATGGCCTTCAAAAGCAAGCCTGTGCTTTCACACAATATGCCAGTGATGATACAGTGATATGTCACCTTGTCTGAACCTTGGAACCTCCCTGTCTTGCTGCTAAGCAGCTCTCAATATTTCCAAAGCAGAAAGGACACACACCTGCGTCAATGTAACTAATAAGTTTCATAGCTGCTTTGCAGGTCATCTTCCAAAGTACTACATGACATGCAGACCACACAAGTCTGACTGATGAAGGAACAAGATGGGTGGCCAGAATCTCCCCAGGATACCCTTTGAAAACATGAACAGGTTAAACCAGTCATAAAAGGTTATGTGGAGGGAGAAAAACCCACATATTGGAAAAAAACAAAACCCTGCTCTGATCTCTGCTGCCTGATAATTTGTAAGCGTGTGTGGCAAATTAAAATATGTATCATTAACAGGTCTCTTTCAGTAACTTGAATTTCTTGTGAAAAACAACCACAACAACTGTAAGTTCGCTTATTATAAGTACATATGACAAACACTTTAAAGGGACTTCTTAGTTGCATTTCTAGGAACTGTTCCTTGAATTCTCTAGGAACGTGGAATAGTTTAATACAGGAGGAGATCTATACACATCACAACCATTTTTCTTTTATTGTTAGTGAGGTAAAATGGCCTTCATAATGTAGCTTGCACCTGCAAAAAAATACCCTTATTTTTTTATAGTCTAACTTCACTGAATATTTTTTCTCCCCATCTGTGGTCAGCAACTTAGCTGTTAAACTAGCAGAAAGCATATTCTCAGATACACTTCCATAAAACAAGACACGAGACCAAAGTCCTATTGAAAATCCATTTCTTACTCTGATAAATATTCTTACCTATACAACAGGTGCTGCTTCTGCTTCAGAAAGAGGTCAACATATAAATTTGTGGTAAATCTTGCTCGGTGTTAAACTGTAAGATGTGTTTAGCATGATCTTAGACTCCGATACTAGATTCTAAGCTTGGCATACAGGACCAACAAAATGCAAGGAGGAGAACTTTTAATTAAGACCAGCTGAGTCACAGGTGGTCCTAATTACACAAAGTAAACCCACCTTTACTTTATACAAAGTAAACCCATCTGTGCTGCTTTGAATATGTACTGATTTATTTTATTCACAGAGGTGACCACAGAAACACTCTTTTCTGAAACTTTCGATGTGCAGGCTGTTTCAATCAATATTGAAAACAGGATAAGTTTTGTCACCCAAGAATTCATCCTCGTGTAGATGAAAGATGTTAATACAGACGGTAAGATATGTAGTGATACCACACAATAAAGACTCAGTACCCATTTCTGTTCAAGTTACAGAACATACAAGCACACCACTGAATTGTAAAGAAACTTCTGTAATCCTAGCTTCTTGCTTAATGACACTGAAGGAAAGAGATTTCTACCCCTTTCAGCAACTGCCTTCCATGTGTAGTGTTATTCAGGTCACTATTTCTATCTTCCTTTAATCCCTGGTGAGACTACATGGGGGGACAAAATAGCTACACTGCACTTGACGTAAGGATATGGCATTCTTGCTTTTAACCAGCACACAGAAGACGGGGTATGTGGAAAGCCAAGTCAACCAGAGGTCTGGGCTAGTTCACATACTTTCAGCTGCGTGGGCAATTAGTGTAATTTAAAGCCATATATGCATGTACATTAATTTCAACTGTATTTGCACTTCATACAAAAATATATTCAATCATTACAAAGGTGGATGTCTTGGTGCTACTACATGCAGATACTGTGCTTGGAGCCACAGTCCGAACAATTAATTGACTCAATTGAGATTCAATCCTTAGCTGTTCGAAACAAAAATAACTTGGATTGGGAAAGTCAAAGTTTAGCACAATGTTTCTGTAAATCATTTTGTTAGTATTCCTCCTTTCCATCCATTGCCTAGAAACACTTTTTGAGCATGAAAAAGCTGACAAAGAGTTGACACTGAAGTTCTGAAAATCCAGAGCTGTGAAAGCATGGCCATGTATGATACCTGTCCCTCTGCAAGTCCATCCATCCATCCAGTGATGGAACAAAACCCAAATGCTCCAGGGCCTTTCAACTGTACATCCTTTCCACATTTTAGAGAAACAACCTTCACTGTGTTACTTCCATGCCACGGTTGCTCATTTTCTGGCTGAAGAGAGCCCAAACAATTGTCAGTTTTACAAAGCACACCCCCCCTAAACGTAAAACATAGGTCTTACTAAAACTGCAAATTTCTGATTCGTTTGAAACCATCTACAGCAAAACTGGGGGGGTAAACACATCTTTCCCAGCAGCTGGGAGAGGTTTCAAGAACACCCAGCTCTGAGCTCACCTCTCAGCCTCCTGGGGCACAATTTCTCAGTCACTGACAGGGAAAACTTACCAAGTGCTTTGCAGTTGTTTGAAACCAAGAAAGGGTGCAAATGAAAGGAAGCTAAAATTACGAATGAACACTCTCATCTGCTATTTTTAAAGCATTCTGGCTTTTTGAGGGTATGTCAAGTCCGTATTACCGCTTACAAGCCAGAGTTCAGCGCACAGAGTTTGAGAAGCTGAAATACCCTGAGCCGTGGAGAACTGTGTGGGGGCAATAGTTTTACATTTTACTACTTCTATGACGGGGGGGGAGGGGGCGGCGGGGGGAGAAGTAAAAAAGAAAAAAAAAATAGGAGACAGAAGAAGAGAGGATCGCAATACTCCGACTTCTTTCCCGTCCCCGCCCAGCACCGTACCTCAGCCTCCAGCGCCGCGGCAGGCAACCGGGCTGAGGTAAAGCCAAGATGGCGGAGAGCGCCCCGCCGCGGCGGCCACTCGGGAGCTACGGGGAAATCTGCCCGCCCTCACCTACACCGGGAGAATCCCTTAGGAAAACCCCCGCCGTCGCCATCTGAGGTGATATCTATCCCTTCGCTTCCCAAATAAATTCAGTTCTCACTGAGACCACCCATACTTGTGCGTTTAAGACAAGGGAGTCTCCAGTCTCCCACCTACAGAGTTATTAAGGCAGTCACACTACAGAGGCTGCAGTAGTTTCCCAAGGGTGAAACGAGCTTCCACCGGGATGTAGATTGCACCAGGACTTCGTTCTGCTGAACTAAATACCTTTGAGAAACACTTGTGACATGTACTCATGCTGATGAGTCTAATGAAAGGTGCATGCTGCTTTGAAGAACAGTTTATGTATGTGGAAACCAAAGGTAATTACCTATCACTACCTGTTCACATTCATGGGAGATGGGCTGGAGAGCTACATTTTTGAAGCTTTTTAGGAGGCAAGCCACTGCTATCTTCTCAGAGAACCAGACATTAATTTGGAAATCAATCAGAGCTGTCTTCTACTTTAAGCGTTTCACTGTCTTTTGCCAAAAGAACAGGTTAATGCACAAAAGCAACAAATAATCCCCTTCAAAACCTACAGATGGTAGTGGAGAAATAAACCCAGGCCCTGCGTGAAAGCAGACATCTTTGTACCCCCAAAACCCAGCCCAAATCCCACATATGTTCTTCTGTATTCTTCCAGAATTTAACAGATCCTGGACTTAACCACGTCAACTCTGCTTAAGTGTGTGGTCCTGTATGGGTGCATCAGCATTACTGTTTTTAGTTGGATCAAGGTGTCTTTTGAAGGCAAGCTTCTGATCACTTCCACTTGCTCTGCAGAGCAGTCACCAAGCACATCAGCTGGATTCCCTCTGGATGAAGCCTAATACACTCCAACAGAGGTCTAAAAATTGTATACCAGGTTTCAATACTACACAGACAGCCAGCAAGAATATCTTTGGAGCTTGGTGAAAACATTCACTTCAGGGGATTTTTCAATACTCTTACCGATAGTTGTCTGCCAAACCCACCACATTGCAGAGGCTGGGTTTCATCTCCTACTACACTAAAATATTTTTAATTTTTCTACATGTGATTTGATTACACCCTATCGCAGCACATCATCCCATCTGTGTTGCAGAAGAATGTAAGACATAGCAGCATAAGGAGGGTTGTCCCAGAAAAAAAAAAGTTATCAAGCAGTTTATGGAAAGAAGTAAACTACTACAAAACACTGCAGCAGATTATTGTGAATTATTCACATCTTTAAGGCAAGCTGCCTGGATATGATCTTTTACTAAAAAAAATCTGCAATTTGAAAAGATTTTTCCATAACAAGTAGTATCCATAGGTGTAGTAGACTGATTTTATAAATGTAGGATATACTACAGAATAAATTATTCCTTTCATTACATTTAGGAGTATTCAAGTTTTGACACGATAAATTTAAATGCAAGCATTTTTTTATATATTGAAGAGAAGTTATCCAAAAACTTGTTTTTCTTAAATCTAAGACTCATACATTCCTCTAACTTTAATTGAAAAATGCTTCTGAAGAAAAATTTGTCATACTGAAGACAATACATGACTGGGGTTTAATATATTGTCAGTTTTGTATTAGCAAAAATAAATACATGATACATTTTTGAAAGGTTGGGTTTGAGGTGGTTTGGGTTTTTTTAATAGAACAAAAGATATCAAGAAAGAAAACACTACTACACAAACAAAGGCCAAGTTCTACTTACAAGAAACTTCAGCAAGATTCTCAGAACTGTTTTTAATAATTATTTCAGTGATCTATTTCTGCACATCCTGGTCACTTAGGTGTTTCAACACTACATTTTAAATTTGAAAGAAGTATTATGACATCCAATAGCTTACCTATGTTATGACTGAAATACACTGAACACAACATGTGGGAAATACTGACTGTTTCAAAGATGTAAAGTCAAAGCTGAAAACACATTATAGAAGGTAAGTGAAAATTAGGTAAGAGGACATTCAAGGAAAGGCGAACAAAAGTTAAGACAGGGTCTTAATCTTTTCTTACGTAATATAATATTCATTCATCTCACTCTTAGCTGAGCAATTGGGAGAAATATTTTACTAAACTCAGTTCTCCTTAAGAACTCTGAAAAAAACACCTTTCCAGTACTAGAGATTGAGATTTCTTCTAGGGATTTCCACATCTTAGCTTGTCACTAACAAAGAAACACTAAATTTCACTTTAAAATACCATAGCAGGAAATGTTAGAAATTACAGCGGTAACTCCAATGCAATATCTTATGACACTTCTCTTCAAAAAAATTCTTATCTCTACCACTTCCTGAGTGAACAGGAAGCATGAAATTCAAAGACTTTGAAGTCCATCAGTGTAGCATCTTAATTTGTAACACATTAAGTAATAATATAATGAACAATCTCTGCTTTTTGAGGTGTCACAGTAATAAAAAGATAAAGATTACAAGTCTTTTGCTGAATTCAGTATTGAGTAAAGCAGGTGGGATGGAAGGTTTGCCTGAGTTGCATACCAGCACCTTAACACTAATATTTTCACTAGAAATTTATGCTGAAATGTAAACTGCAGTGGGACTCACTGAGGGAGGAACATGCTTTTCTACTCATTTTGCAAAGTGTGAGGAGTTTGCTATACTACTAACACCAGTAGTATTTCAAAATTCTAACTGTGGTGTAAGTGCTCAGTGTACATAAACTTTGGAACATGTCACTGAGGAAGCAGCTTGCTTTCAGGCTCTAGAGCTAGATCTATGCTATGTGGTTGCAGTACTAATTCGGGAATGCACAATCTTATTCCAACATACCTAGCTTAGCACTGCAATGAAGTTGTCGGAGCATCTTGCAAGTGGATGCTGTGAGGTCCTTCACATCTGGCAAGAGCTCCAGGTAAACATCCTCAACGGTAACTCACTATACTCCTTCAAATCCTTCCTTAAAAATTTATTTTTCATGATACATCACCAAAATATTTACCTAGCTTACTGATATACTACAAGTGTCTACTACACTAACGTTTCCCTTTTGTGTTTTATAGTAATACTTATATATACTAATCGTCTTTGTCCAACATCTGTGACAACAACTGCCTATTTTTTGTTTTGTGCTGATACAGCTCCAAATCTAGCAGCACCCTAGTCTGCTATTGGGAATCAGTCATGCATTCATATGAAGAATCACATTAAAATAATTAAAAATAGCTCAAGCAGACTCATCAGGCAACATTCACACCCCTGCAACGCAGATATAGCCTAAATGGTCTAAGGGGGATATAGACTAAAAACCTGTATTCCTTTCAGTAGCAGCCTGATTAGCAGCCTGTCCTGGTTTCAGCTGGGATAGAGTTAAGTGTCTTCCTAGTAGCTGGTACAGTGCTGTGTTTTGAGTTCAGT
>JANZLQ010000037.1:2211570-2225115 GCA_026212715.1 Elanus axillaris
TCCCCGATTTTCTCCCCCATCCCACTTGGGGGGGGGGGAAGGGGTGAGCGGCTGCGTGGTGTTAGTTGCTCGCTGGCCCTAAACCACAACACAGCCAAACAGTATATTTTCTGCATACGCATTGTAAGTTAGTGTCTCCATGAAGAATTAAGTTTAAGTATATACACAGTTCCCTCATGAACCTTTTGAAGTGTTCACGCCTATTCTGGGGAAAAATGAAGAAACAAACTGAATGTTTTCTGTTCATCAACATTCACATCTTTATTCCTTGCTTCACTGACAGCCTGATACCGCTTCCAGTAATAAAGAGCTCTGCAGCATGCCTCAGTATTGAAACAATGCAACTTCAAGTCATCCTGACATTTTACAAAACTACCATTTTTACTTAGAAAGATTTGGCATACTCTGCAAATAGTTGGCGTATTACAGAAAAGTGCTAAAGAAATAGTTATATATCTGTTCATTGTACCAATAAAAAAGGCAAGAATGTGCTGCCCTAATACTTTCCCAGTGAAAAAACAGAAAATACACTGTTTATAGCAGTGTCCTTAAATTAGATCCAGCAAGATACATTAAAAACTACTTATAAAACATGAGTGAATGAATCAACAATCCAGACAGAAGAGAAGGGGATTACAGTGCTTTGCAAATGGAAAAAACACAACAACAACAACAAAAAATCCGACTTCATAACAGCAACGTTGTTTTCATGATGTGGATTTTCAGATTTTGATATCAGGATAATAAGCAGTGAAGAAGCTGGCCAGGAAGTCATTTCACTTCATGCCACCATCTGTCTTTCAATGCTTTTAAGCTAGCGTTCTGCTAGTTCTGCAAGTACTTGGGAAGACTGAAGACCCACAGATTTTTGTTTGTGCAGTTTCTAATTTGAAAAAACCCAAGCCAAAACAAAACCCTAACCATAAAAACCTGTCTAGGCCCCAAGGCAATGTTAAGTGGTATTTGTGTGTAAACTGACTTTGTTTTTAAAACACACTTAACTGGCTTATGTTTTCCAAGCTTATGTCACAAGTACACCACATACTGTGTTGTAACAAATTAACACAAAAATATTTTCAAAGACATCTTTTGAATGAAAATGTTTAAAAGTATTTTACAATAATAACACAAAATAAACTACTTTTTTTTAAAATGAACAGCTATAAAATCTATGAACCAAACAACATATAACATTGACACAAGATGAAGTATATTCCACTAAAGGCCAGTTAGTTACCACAGTGGTATAAAGCTTCAAGTAAATTACTAGGCACTTTTTGCCCAAACAGTAGTCACTCATTCAGTGGAAAAGTCCAACTGACAGGAACACCTGAAACATAATTGCTAACGCTTTCCAAGATTCTAAATTCCTCAAAAAAGTGCAGATAAAAAGACAAAAACAAAAAGGCCAGGTATTATCCACACAGGGCACCCAATGTTAGCCACTTTCCTTACATGAATGTGTTCAGCTTAGTTGGGAGTTCCAAAAAATGGTGCTAACAAGTCAGCCTTCTCCATCTTACATGGGCATTTCTATTAAGGCTTTACATGTCAGAGTAGAGAGATGCAATAGCAGCTCCAGACACATGGGAAAACAGATAAAAGAAAGGCTGCAGGGTTGTAAGTGAGCAAGTACAAAGTAGCAGAACAGACTTGAACTTCATTCTAATTTGAGAACACTCCTTGCTTGCCGAATACCAAGCAGTAATACATGTTGTGCTCTGTACCAGCCAATTTATAATGGTGTGAATGATCCCAGCACCACAATCCAATATCCTCAAGATCCCCAATACCTAGAAGCTCAGTCTTCCAGCAAATAGAAGAAGGTACTGTCATAGGAATTTAAGCACCAGTAACATGCATGAGCTATTATGAAAAATTGCTGTTAAAATACCTAACATAATGAATACGAGGGCAATAAAGGCCAACTAATGCAAGAAATTACATACTTCAAAGTACTTTAAAAAAGCGTTATTGATATTTAATATACTTAAGTATATTAATATACCTAAGTATATATAGGTATATTAATATACTTAATATAAGATTGTATTAATTTTAAACTTAAAAATTTTAGAAAGCAGCAGTTTGTGGCATGATTTTAAAGCACTGTTTTTTGGGCGAAGAAAAGCGTAGCACTGAGTAGCCCTTAAGAAATCATGTCCTCTCAGTTAGGTACAAAGTTCTCCAGCTGGAAGACCAGGTCTACAGCAGCATCAACATCTGGTACAATATGATCTGGTTCTACTAAACCAGGATCAAATCTAAAATCTCTGTGGCCGTGGAACACCGTTTCAGTTATGCTCTCCCTGGTATCCAAGGGAATCTCAGCGTGAGGGTTGTAAACCCCAGTACAAACAAGGACAGACCTACAGTGGGCAGCCGCTGCAGATGCTAATTCATTCTCCCAGCTGTTGTCTATTTCATCATCCTGAGAGAGAGTGGTGGATCCTCTGCCACCAGCAACTTTGGCATGAATCCGTGATTTCGAACCTTTTCTGGAGTTCTCTTCAAGATAGCGATTGTAAAGGTTAGCACCATACACATCAGTCATGAGATTATCTCTGGAAATGTAAGAAGAAACTTCAGTCAGCAGAGCAATTTTAGTTGTCAAACTTTAATGTATGAAAGACGGTTTCACCTTAAGACTTTATTTTATACTTTATATATAGCTTTTATGTGGAAGTATGCAGATAGGAAGAAATCCAATCTCATAGCTATTTTACTACACTACTTTCATTAAGCATGAACTATGATAAAAGTAACTCTCCATATTGAAATTGCAGATTGGAGCAGAGGCAGGGGAAATCAAGGGTAGGCATTAGCAGTCCATGAATGAGCTTATTATATTTCCAAGCATCTTGGAGATTCGTGAACAGTCTTTAATACAATACAGCTTTATCTGTTTCTATGAAAAGGATTCTATGATGTGACAGCACAAGCAGTAGCACATGACCGAGCTTGACGACCTCACAAATAAATTCTAGCTCTACATTCTCTAATAACTGTCATTTACTCAAAGCTTATTGGTGTTATACCAGTAAACCTAATAAAACAAACACCCATGCAAATCCTTTTTGTTAGATTTACATAGTCTATTACAGAAATTAAAAAAAGTAATTAAAAAAAATCAGGAGAAATCTTAGTTGCATATAAACCACTTCTTGTGCTTCTAAAGAAATTACACATAGAAGGAGCAAAGTATTATTAATTTTTAAGATTAGAGACACTGAGGCTCAAAAACATCATAATAAGTACGCCATACCACCAAGACTGTTAGGTGGTCCCAATGGTATGAGAAACAAACTAGAAAGAGTTGTGTGTTTTTCTTTGCTGGTACTTATGTTGCAAGTAGTTTCTTGCTGTACCTGTTAGCAACTTTTGATATCTTACCCGACTGCATAAAGAGTTTGAATAGGTTGCTTCCATTGCCTTTCTGCTGCCTGAGCCCTGATGAGGTATTCTGCATACTGGTAGGTCAGTTTACTAGGTTTGCCCATTAAGACCTCATATTTCAGATCTTTGCCAGTGATCTTCTTGTAAATGTTTTCCAAACAAACCATGAATGTTCCATGCCCAAACCTACAGATACAGAGACAAATCAAATTATATTAAGTACACACAAAAAAAGCAAAACTTTTTTATTTCAGGATCTTTTAGGAATAAATCATATCCTGTAACTATCAAACTTCCCTCAGTTTGCACACAACATTTCCGCAGCTGTTTCATTGAAAATTAAGTGCTGATTAGCTGAACAATAAATGCCACAATAAAAACATGTAATTGGGACAGCACAACAGATTTACGTATTTTTAAAATGCAGCAGCGGTTGGTGGCAGCATTACTTGCATTTAAGCAGATACCCTAGTTACAAATGCGATGCTTCTTGAAGTAATGCCTAACCTGTGATCTACTCTCTGCAGCGACTTAACAGAATCAGCTAAATTAAGAGAGCAGAAACGGAAGAGGAAAGGAGGAAAATTGCTCCCTCAAACACAAGAGTATACAAAACCCCACTTGTAATATGGAAACAAAAACCTTCATGGGTTTCTCTAAAAGAATAGATGCAAAGGAGGATCAATGAATAAGCTATAATTTTGCGGCATGCTTTTGATAACTCAGTTACTTTGATCAAGGTGCAAACGGTGATGATGGATCATCAACTAAGCCTGTAAATCAGTATTTAGAAGACGTGATCTCATGATGAAAGAAAGCAGTTTTACTTCATTACTAAAGTCAGGGTGTGGGATTAGAGATGAAGTAATACATACCACTTGAGAAATACTGAATTACCAAACCCACCCTAACGAGAATAAAAAGTTGCTATACAAGAATTCTATGCACAATAAGTTACAAATACTACTTAACAAGAGCTGCTAGGCAACTTCTAATGCACACAGATTAGTATATCTGCTCAAACCAGGTATCTATAGTCTAAAATACCCCAAGTACCAATATAATGAGCATCAGAAGCTAGTGGAGATAATAAAAGTTGTACTAACAAAGAAACTAAGTCTCTAATGGCCTGGAAATCAAGAGTCTTTTTAAGGAAAAAAGCTACAAAGAAGGAAGCAGCTATAGCATTTTTTAATGTGGTACAGAATTAGCTTTTCTGAATTCTGAATTAACCCTTCATTCCCTTTCTCCACCCTGTTTGTTGCTTTGTATTATGAACCAATACCAATAAATAACCATAAAATTATTTCCAGTAACTATTAGCAACAGCTTAAAATAACTTAATCATGGCATATTCCAATACTGAAGCTAATGGCACTGACAGATGCAACCTTGTCATACTGTCAAAGGAAAAAAATGAACTTTATACTGGATCTTTCCCAAAGGACACAACTGAAACTACGTATCTTATTCACTCTAGATATATTGGTTGACTTACTGTAGCCTGAAACTGTCACACATAGGTCTTTTGCCAATGTGCTAATTAGAGATGGTCTTTGCATCCAAGTAAGGGTATCTGACAAGACCTTCGACCCAAGATCAAGGCAGCAATCAAGTCAAAATAACAATTTCTATTCCAGTCTATGTTCTAATTTTAGACTGGTGGGAAGGAAGGGGAAACAAAACTACTGAAGAACTACCTTCCATTGAAAACAAAATCAAACAAAACCACTATCAGAGATCATGCCACCATGTTCTGTGTTCTACGTGTTTTTTCCTATGTTCCTTAAAGAGCTCACTATATTGTCCTCAGCTCAAAACCACTCACTGCTTTCAACTAGCAGGGTCAATTCTTTACCAGAAACTGTAGGGTGGAAAATAAAAATACCAAAGAAGGACCTAATGAAATGTAACAATGACCTTGATATTTTTTTCATTTTTTCCTTTGAACCGAGACTGTGAGGCCCTCAGGCAAAACCCCTTATATTTCCACACTCTTCTGGGAGTGGGGAAACAAAACGGTTTAGGGCTTAAAAGCAGATTTTATCTCGAGTAACTGATTTCCTGAATGCAATAATGTAGACAGTAATAAGGCAGCGTTTGCTGAAAGTGCATTGCTTTAGAGACCTTGTATTCAAAGCTGAGACCTACTGTGAAGCTACAGTAAGCATTTTGTGTAAAAGTATTGACTCTGAATTTTACTGAAGAAACAAAGAAACACCAAACATATCCCTTTACACACAAGTGTTATAATTGCACTTACCTTGGAGACTGTGCTTCAGCTACCCACATCAGATCCATATTACAAGCAAGTACAGGAATGTGAGGGTAATTTTCACGGTGATACGGATTTCCAGGATAGCCACTTGTCAGCAAAACATCTATTATCAACTGAAGGTTGGTTTCCCATCTGACAGGCTCCCCAAACAAAACAACAGCTATGAGAACAAGAATTACAAAATAGAGTTATAGAATTAGGTATCAGGGCACCAAATCTCTGACGCTAAAACCTCATCTGAAGAGACTGAATAAGTAATTTGATTTAACCATGAACTGATGAAATAGTCACATTAACTTAGAGTTTTAATATATTACATACCCATTCATTCACAGAAAATCTCAGAAGTAACAAGACCCCACTGCAAAATCTACAGGTTTAAGAATTTTTTTTTGGTTTTATTGGCTAAGTTTCTCCATAGCACCACAAAATATTAACTTTTAAATTGTATTTCTAAGTCTTCCATACCTTTGTGAATTCTATGTTTACATACAGTATTTAAATAATCCATCATTCATAACAGAGATCTTATTTTGTTCATCTTAAAACAAAATTTGAACATTGTTTTTCAACATTTTTCTGGTCTCCAGCAATAATCTGACATGGATTTTTTAAAATCCTAAAGTCCAGTTTCTACTTTCCTGTACTTCAGCTGGGATGAGAGTGAACACAGTGTGCTGAAACAAGATGCTTCTCCTACTACAACTCTGAAGTGACCATCCTGACTACTGTAAAAACAAAACTGATTATTTCTGAACACGTCAATTCACTCATTTTTGAAAGGAAGGCAACAATAGCCTATTAAAGGAAGATAAAAAGGAAAGCAGACCTCCCCTACCTTCTGAAATTTCAAAAACACATGGCTGAAAACTGCACACATTAAAAAAAACCAGCTCTATCACACGTGATACATTCCAAATTAATGTCAGATGTCATTAACAAAGAAATTTTAGAATTGTCTCTGCCAACTTCCTGAAGTGCTCAGCAATCTAAAAATAAATTCTAATTATAAAGGACAATAAATATATTTCATCTATTAATGGATAGTTGCAAGTTAAATAAAGATAACTGACCCTCAATCTTGGGAAGCTCCACAGCAGAGGGGTACTGCAATAAGAAAAAAAATGAACATTTTCTACAAGATTAGACATCTAATACTATTTTTTAACAGAATAAATTCAAGTATAGCTCCCACAGTTGTCTTCTGCAACACTGACAAGAAATGCACGCTCTATTTTGGTATATACCTGACGGCAGTTTTCTTAGAAACTTGAATTTCAATTCTGAAGTGAAATCTAATGGCAAATAAATAGCAGACAAGTTAGTGTTCTACATTTGCTAGCCTCCTACATCTATTTAACTTCCTCTGGCAAGCCATAAAGCTTCAGTTGTTTAATTTACTTGTGTATGAAAGTATGGATGTTTATTTTTCCACCAGACTGAGAGGCCTCTAGTCTTAACAAGACATTTGAAAAATAGTTTTTGAAATGTATTTCTTTAACACTGCTAAGAAAGAAAAAAACATTGTATAACATAATATATTTCCTAAGCAAACAAGAGTTTGCACTTCGTGATTTACTCCCTATGGTGACAAATGCATTAACAGTTTCTTGAACTTCTACATCTGCATGGGTGAGAAGCAAGGCAAAAGGCAACATAACTGAGTTACGGGTTCCATGAACCACAAAGAATTTCTCGACTTCACATGGGAAAATTCCACTCTTTATACTGACCGTGAATATGTACAATACACATGTATTTATTGTGTAAGTAATCACTTCTTTCTGAAATACTGCACAATTCGGTTGAAATAATACTGTACGTACTGTTAATATTTAAATATATTTAAGTAATGGTATAAACAAGAAAGGGAGTCCTTTGGAGAAAAATCAGTTATCTGCAAAGCATTAATTTACAATCAAAGCAACCTCACGGCCTAGAAACAATACCAAGACAATCCTATACTGAAGGAAAAAGCTTATTTCGTCTTCCACACATCTGAGGAAGCTAATAAGCTTTCCAAGACAGATTTTGAATTAGGTATCTGTACTAAATTATAACTTTTCCCACAACTGTAAGTTACAAAATCAACAATTATGTTAAACAGTGGTATGTTAGGAAAGATTATGTTAAACCACTGATAAGAAAAACTGTATACTTTTTTTTCTGAAACTGCTGTAATAAAACAAATAAAATAAAGCAGCAGAAAAGCAAAGTCAAAGTACACTGTAAGAACAACAGCATTAGTTCAGTAGTTCAGATATTGACCCCCTAGTATAGAATGTCATCTAATGAGCGAACAAAGAATTTTAAAACAAAAATATACACTCACCAGAACGTTAGGCCTTCTGTCATGGTCAACTACATCTAGCAAAGGGTGTTTCTCCCGCAATGTTTCAATGGTAATAGGTTGACAGAAACCAAGGCTGGGAAAATACCAGTTAAGGATACAGAACTGTTTCTATTAAAAGATTTAAAAAATTGGCAATTCCATTTTAACAATTCTAACATATGCAGTTTATCTGGTAAAGCAAATTATTTAGGAATGAAAGCAATATATCAAAGACTGACTTTTTCTTCTGTCTGGTAAAAAGATGATCATCCCATTACTTATAAATGGAAGACCTGTGTGTCTGAAATCTTAAGACAAAAATTATATATAAATCTTTCTCAAAATATCATAAAAAAAAGCAAGAAGCCACTCTACACCTGCAATACTCTGAGATCATCTCTACAGAAGCACAAAAAGAAGTTCACCTGGCAGCAAGACAACATCTTGTGTAATTATTATAGGAGAGAAATATGAGCTAGTTGAGGAAAAAATACAGTCTCCACAAACTGTGCTTTCCTTAGGCCATTAGGGCTGCAAATGTATTGCTAGATAAACAAACACCATAAAGCTCAGTTTCTTGCAAAATGGTGAACTGACTAATCAGGTTTAATTATGCTCTACAGGTCGTTAAGATAAATACTGAAACACATCAAAAAAGGAAAGGACCAAAAGGGGAAAAAAATAACCTCCTGATTTGCATGGTAGTGCTCTTAAATGCTGATATATGCCATTACTTTAAGCTTGGTTAACAAGAGGTAATCAAACTAAAACTGCTCGTTTATGTAAAAAGTAGTTGTTGCTACGCTCAATACTGGCAAGTTCTTACAATGCAAATGAAAATAAGAGCTATTTAAATATATCAGTTACAGAAACTAAGCCACCTGATTTTATATAGGAATTAACACCACAGGCCATTTGTAAAGTCATTTTAAGATTAAGATTATCCCATACAAAAATGCTATCTAATAGAAATAGGCTTTTTATATTTTGTATTCAGCCTTGTAACATAACTTTTCTCTTAGCCATGCCAAACAAATTTTGACAGTTAACTGGAATGTTCCTTCAGTGACATTTTCTCATCCTTGTATTTGAAATAAAGCTTATATTTAAAAGTTGCATATACATTTTTTTACAACTTATAATTTACACCAACTTTTAATTAAAGTCCCAATAAAGGAAGAAGTGCAGAGTGAAAACTATGCAAAAGTTAAGGTCATTAAATTACAGTTTGAAGCTTTGATACCACCATTATATGAACACAATTCAAGTTCATTTTGGCAGTTAGTATAGAAGCGGCAAAATATCTTCAAGTATAGTTCTACTCTAGATGGTTACAAAACCAATGTGACCTGACCTGGTCTTATGCTTACAAGCAAATCTTAAGCCACTGAGCTAAAATTCAGATGTGATAAATAATAGAATGCCATAGTCTCATCCTCAAGGGAGCACAAACGCTTTGTGCTAAAGTGTCATTTGTGAATGAGTCAAACCCATAATTCTTTCTCTTTTTCCTTCCTCATTAAAAACACATAGAACAAAGTGAAGCAAGTATCAGCTGTTTTCAAAACATAAATTTGACATCATAGTAAGAACTACCATTGCTTATTATTGGATTTGTAGTGTTGAAATGTTTGGTCTTCACTTGATCCACAGGATCCCCTGAACTTGACTAAGGAAAATACTTAAACAGAAAGGTTTGTGGTTTGGGGTTTTTTTTTTAAAGATACTCTCGAGCAATATCAAGAAGTGGTCCTTGTCCAGATACAAGAACACATTTTTCATGATAACGTTTGAACATCCGCAGAGGACTGTGTGACATCATCACTTGTTCTTGTGAAATCTGTTTGGGATTTAAAAACAAAAGGTGTCTGTTGTTTTTCAGGTAAGTTTATATGTAGATTTAGTTAACAGGTATGACAAATTCCGTGAATTACAAAATAATCATACATATCTACCTAAAACCCTACCACATCATTTTCTCCTAAGTTTCACAGATGATGTATTGATAATACACCAGAAAAAAAATACATTACTGACAAATTGTCATACACACCCCTTTCAGCTTCCAGAATTACTCTATTCAACATGAACACCAGTTTTTTTTCTCCTAGCTTTACAGGATCACCAAATGCATTTAGAAAACAAACAGGAAAGAAGAATCAGAACCGCCCTAGTTCCAGTTGTGGTCCCTTTGCTAGACTGCAGCAACTGATTTAACTGTATAGAAGACTTCGTTCTTTTAGTTTACATATCCCCATTCCTTCAATAGGTATAAAACCCGTAAAATTATTTGCCTGAAAGGATGCTATTACGAATATGCTTCTTACCACCTTTACAGATCTAAAAAACTCAAAAACAATCGAGATGTCATTTTACCCATGACACACAGGATGTTATTGATACAGATAGGCCTACATCTGCTGGCCCTTATGGAAACAAAGAGCACTGCAGAACTGACTTTACAGCTTTCTGTTAGCAAGGCTCAAACACAGTCTTCAACAGTGGACAAGTCCTATTGCCTGCAGCGCCCACAAATCGGGGGGAATAAAGTTTTACCACTCATATCAAAAATAGGCAGGAAGCTCCCATCCTGCACTTTATCACAGAAGACATTCACCTTGCTAGAGCAGAGTTTCATGTTGCTGGCATACACATTTTTTTTATTTAGAAGGAGAAGGCGAGATTTATTCCCATGATAATAAAGTTGCAAAGAAATACTGTAACCATTAACTTTACCATTGGAGAAATCAGTACCTTTACCAATGGAAATATCATTAGCTTTGGACAGCATTTTTCACTTTTATAATACCTCCAGCAAAGCATTTCAGGGGGCTTAAGGGAAAAATGAAAGTGATTAACTGAGCAGCATTTAATGGAATGACATTCCATTGACACATTCACCATAAGTAAATAACTAAATAAACAGGATTTAAGCTACTCACTGGAACTCCCAGTAGATGAGACAACTGATCGGCTTTTTTCTGGCGAAGGCAATTCCCTGCATTGGTGACAAACACTACAGGCACCAAGAACTGTCCCTGAGAATTCACTAGCTTTTGAAAGGCTGTTTTTGCAGCAGGAATTGGAGTCTTTCCTCGTACCAGTACACCATCAATGTCAAAAAGAAAACCAAAGGATGGCAGTATGTTGAGCTGTAAGAAAGAATTGAAAAGAAAGAGTACTTTAGTTATGCCCAGACTTACACACATTTGATAAAGCTTACAAAAGCTAAAGCCCAATGAAAACAGACGCCTCCACAGAGAAGGAATGGATCTTTAATTGCACATTTTAATGTGTCTTATATTCATATGCTACGATACCTACTGTGAAAAAAGGAGCACTAGAACTCCCTTTTCCTTACGCACACAGCCTCATGAGTTCTGCCTTGCTTTATGAGTAGTTCCAGAACGTTTCAGAAGATAGGGTCAAATTGAATTAAACTCATAAAAAGAGGTACAAAATTCATGCTGCTGTGCCAGCAAGTCACACTTTTCACTGATGTAACCCCACTCTATTTCACAGGTAATTTCAACGCACAGAATACTAACAAAATAAACAGAATTAAATTTTTCAGCAGCAGGTAGGTCTTGAATGCAAGTATTGTAGTCAGCTCCTCCCTTACAAGATGTTTAGATACTAAAACTGTCCCTGCCGTCACTGGTACTTTCCTGTTCCACAACAGGTTCGACTGGAGCCAGGTATCTGTTGCACTCCTTACACATTGCCTCAGTTTATTCTTAAGTTTTGTATATCACAGACTAATGCCTACTGGTAAAGTTAGCACCTCCTTAAACAAAGATGCTGTTTGAGTTACTAGAATTTATCCCATTGCCTGCCTTTGAAGAAGTGAAGAGCTAGACCTGATAAGCCCAGAAAAGGAGAGGGAGGGTAGCTGGGCGTAAGAAAGATAAGCTGGGTGGTAAGCCTAAGGAACAGAGACAGAGAGAGGACTGTCAAGCAATGAAACCATTACTGAATCAGGTTGGAAATGGATGGACTAAAGAGAATCTACAATCTAAATTTCATTTCTCTCCCAAGCTTCGTAATGGAATCCAGGACTCTTAGGATTTATGATCCCTTCTTTCATCATTTGATGAAGGAGTGAGAGATTACACGCTGAGACTGAGTGTGATGGAGAGAACAGGCGCAGAAACGACTCCAGGCAACGGAGGTGGGACAGTCTGTGCTCTTTAAGGTGTCTCAGGGCACATCCTGACAGCAACCCAGCTCATTATTCTTCCCATGCATGGAGAAGGGCATTTTGCCTATTTAAGCAGCACTTTTTTCCTCATCAATTATTCATCTGCTACATTTTTTCTGCAGCTGGGTACAGCACAGAGCTAGGCACTGCCACAACCACCACCGCATGAAAGGTGATGTAGCTGCAGACACACACCTTGACACACCGTCTCTCGCTGCCTTTTCTAAAACCATGGCACGCCAATGACATTTGAAAACCCACGAGTATGAGTACATTCCCCTACAGAGCCCCATTTAATGAACACTTTAAATGTATTGCATTATCATTGATTTAAATTAGGCAGCTGGGTTTTCTTCAGTTTTACATGCCAGAACTTCCCCTGAAGACCTCTCCTTTCTACCCAATATAAATAATTATCAGCCCTCTAAAACCAAAAACCCCTGCAACCACTGTCTCCAAGTTGTCTGCAACACTTTGAGGAGCGCTACGTTAGAAATAACCTGCCTGCTACAGAAATGACCTTGCAGGCTTGCTGATGGATATACAGTAGTCTTCTCAGGCTTTGTAAGCTGGTACACGAAATTACTGAAACTATATTGTAATAGTTTTGTAATAAATGCGGTTCTTCGCGTCAATTTTGCTACCTGTAAATAACGTAGATTACAAATACGAATTTCACAGTGAACAACACTGTAGGAAAAAAAAAAAAAGTCTTGCTAAGTATACAGAGAAAAAAGAACTAAGAAAGAAACAGGTCTTTTGGTGATAAAGGAACACTCTCTTCGCGACAAGAGAGACCTGCAGCGCTGCAACAACAAAGGAGCCGGGATGAAGCCCGGGCTCCCCCCGATCCCGACCGTAACGACTTCCCGTTGCTCCTCTTCGAAAACAACAGCAGGCAAAGGCCCTGCTAAAGGCGGGCACCGGCGAGGCAACCCCGGTAACGACCTCCCAAGTCCTGGGTGGGACAGGAGAGACGATCCCCCCGGTCAAGGGAAGCCCCCGGGAGCGGGAGCGGCCGCTTCCCCCCCTTCCCTTCCTCTAAGGCGGAGGGGGGGCCGGCCCTGCCCCGCCACACCCCCGGGCGCCGGCAGCCGCCGCCCGAAGCCGTTTCGGTTTTTCTCCGGTCCGGCCTGGCCCCTCACGCCCTGAGGCGCCCGGCACCGCCACCAGCCCGCGGCCTTCTCGCTTACCTTGCTGCTGCCTCTCCCCTCCGCCGCCGGCGCGCCGCAGAGCCCGCTGAGCGCCGGGAGCCGGGGCCGCCGCCCCGCGGCCCCGGCCCTAAGGAGAGCGCGGAGCGGCGGCGGCAGCGCCCGCCGCATAACGGCCACGGGGCGG
>JANZLQ010000037.1:2242962-2253976 GCA_026212715.1 Elanus axillaris
TTAAAAAAAAAAAAAAAACCCCAAACCATTCTCCCCGCAATTCCCAGCCCCCCCCCCCCCCCCAACTCAGGCAAGAACCTCTTCCTCACCCCTCAGTTCCACCGGAGCTGAAAGGCTTTGCTCTTCAGCAAGTAGGTTGGACAAGAGGCATCCTGCCGAAGAATCACAGCCAACTGTAGCAGGCAGTCACCATCTCATTTCATTTTACACTCTGTAGAACCTGCCTTCTACATCTGGATGTCACACTGCCCAGGCAGAAACAAGTACTTGGGATTTTTTTCTGCTTACGCAAAGCAGTACATTATTCCCTCTTTTAAGTGCTTCAAATAAAGACTTCTCCCAGCAATCTGTTTCCTTCCATCTCCACAGTGGTACCAACTCAACCTTTCTAAAACCTGCTCAGGTTGACTGCTGCCAGCCAACTGATCTGGGCTCCAGTCCCCTTGTACTCTGTATTCTTACCAAGAATCTTCCTTTTTCTCCTTGAACTACAGCTCAACATTTTTCCACAGGCTTTGAATATCAAACCCAGGCTGAATGCTTTAGTTCTTTATAAAGAATCTTTATTGCATTAAATGTTAACGAACTCTATACTGCTATGGCAGCCCACTGCAAAAACTGTAGTAACCTGATCAGAGTTCAGCTGATGTGACACAGCAGCTACAACTGTCACAATTTTCTTGGATGCACCCATTTTAGGCATCGGATTTCCTGAAACAACAGAAGATTGTATCGGGCAATATGCCTGCTTTTACAGGTTCCAGCAGTCCCAGGGAAGACCCCTCATTGGGATCTTCTAGTTCACCAGTGGAGCAGTTCTGACCACTCTTCTGTAAGCCTTGCCCATTTGCTATAGTCTGCTGAAAGCCACAAGCTTAAGTTGTTCCTGAAGACCACAACCTTCGGGGCATTATCACATGACTGCGTCATGCTTCACAGCCTTGCTTCCAAAATAACTGCAAGTGTTAATGTGATACTTACCTGGTTAATTATAACACAGACCTAGAAAACAAGGCATAGCGCCAATTCTGTTTTAATCTAGCATAGCTGTAGATTACCAGTCTGGTACTTCTCTCTCTGAAGAGATCTGCACACAACCACCCCAACATTACAGGTCATTTTTTCACCACTATAACATACAGAGCTTATGAAAAAATGCTTTGGGACTTCAAAGTAAGGAAAGCCTTTAGTTTGTGCATGAAGAGGCAAACACAAGCTGACTACAGTACACTATGCCTCATCATAACTGGACAGATTCCATCTGATCTAACAGAGCTCCTGAAGACAGCCCCCAGATCAGAAGCCACACCAGCTGAAGCTGCCCTTAGTTGCCTTTGACACCAGGTGTTAAAGGCACACCTTCTACATTACACAGTATGGTGAAGCACTGATCAGTCAAGAACACCTACCCTTGCTTTTCTTGCACATCAAGATGACTTTATTCACTTACAGAGCAGATGTGCTCAAGACACACTCTCAGGCAGCTCCCTTTTCGCCTGTATAACTTCCCGTTTACTAACCCTTAGTCTATCAGCAGAACAACTGTATGGGAATGGGAAGTGCCTTAACACTAGATGTAGGCAGTTCTTAGGGTGATGGCATCTGTGAAGGCTGAAGTACTGCTAACAGACCATTGAACTACTGTGATTTGGAACTTGCTGTACCTTCAGCAACTTTCGTGCCTTCTTCAGTGATTTTTGAAGAAATGCTTTAACTGCATCAGCGTAGATCAAACAAAGCCACTGAGACCACACAGTCCATTCACATTAACTGTTGCAGATGTGCAACAGTCTGGAGGGACTGCATACTTCATGCATTTACAGTTTGATGCTACCAGATGGAAACTTAAGACATTACAAAAGAAAACTCCAAACTAAAATTTTTACACCTCCACACACCCCTTTTTAATATGTTATTTTCCACTGTGTACATGAAAACCAAAAATAAACAAAGGAACTTTAGCCAAACTCCCCTTCCTCCTCCAGCTTTATTGATAGTTTAAAATTACATTTTCTATGTTCTAGGACTTCAATTGCTTTTACCATCTTACTTTAAAAACTGATTACAAGCAAATGAAACTCAGTTGTCTAAGTGATATAGTATACAAAAATAACATCTTGATTTCTGTGAAAATGCATTTATTTGCAACTCCTGAATAGCTTCCAAATTGTATATGCTATGAGCACGGATGTCTGGGTTTCAGATTTACTTTGAAATATTTATTCAAAAGCTTCCCCTTACGTTCTGTATCTCCAACATGAACATTCATTGACTGAATTATTGTTACTTTTAAGTTTATTCCTGATTTCTCTCTCTCTCTCTCTCTCTCATGGCCATTAACAGGCATGTGCATCTTGTTTGTTTACTCCCACTCAGCTATATGCTCTAGGTAGGGCCTGATACAGACATTACTTGGTGTTAACAGCTACTGAGGTCAGACAATTCAAGGCCATTGTAATAAAATTAAAGTTATAAGGAAGTTTAGACACTTCCAGAATTTCTTTCCTCCTGCATAGGATCACTTCCATGTAACCCAGAGAGGGTTTGCTGGTCTGACTCAACTCTTCCCACTCATCAATCCCTATTCACCAGTGGCACGGAAAGGGGGTTCTTTAACAAAGCATTATACATAACACCTCTACCAAACTAAACATAAACATTTTTGTAGTTAAATGCAGAAAGTTGATTTTTCCACCCCTTTCCTCCTTTTACACGGCAAGTAAAGCTCACTGGCCTGGGAGTAGCCTCTATCTGCCAACCTTTGGCCAGTGAAGAGGATTCAGAGAAAAATAATACAACCATCAATCAGAAAAAGGAGGGGCGACAAAGGAAAATAATTAGGCTGTAGCTTCAATTGTGCATTCCCGTGCAAGGTGCCCTGACTCGCCGCAGCGGTAGCAGTTGACTTCACTGGTCTTGCTGCAGTTGATGGCTACGTGGCCAGTTTCACCACACCTGGAAAAAGCAAATGATTTTATCAGAACCATCCAGAACAGAAAAGTAATCATTCTGTCAAGTACATGATCTACTTAGATTTCATGCAAAAATGAGTTTCACATTCAAGACTTCTGCTTCAATATTCCAGAGTTCTTTGACATGAAGCAATTTTCTGTCTTCACCAGAGCCCTCAACTGTTCTCCAAGTGATCAATTCACATTAGTCACCATATATGCCAAAACCACCACACATCAAATAGAGAAGTGGGGTTTTTTTTTGGGGGTGGGGTTTTTTGTTGTTGTGTTTTGTTTTTTATTTTTACTGTCAGGTTTTGTCTCCTCCAATGAGTCTGTCTACAGTTTAACCTTGTTTTGAAAGTAGTTAAGACACAAGTGCACCATGTTCTCTCTCCTTCCACAGAATGGAATCTTGGGGGTGAAGAACACGCTCAGGAACATGTTGTTTCTGGTATAGGCCTGCATTCAAATACTAGACAACATTCTGAAGCTGGTGTTTAAAACTGATGTAACATCCCCTGTATGTGCAATTCCTATAACCAAGACATCTTAAGTGTACTCCTGCTGGGGTTGGCTGTGCCAGTCAATCCATCTGTACAGCTGGAGTTTGTCAGTTCCAGCTTAAGACACAGGGTACCCAACTCTAAAGCCTGTGCTATAGGCAGGTACTTCGTGTTACATTCTGCAAAAAGATACAGCACCTTCTCCTGCACAGCAGAAGTGATTCATCATCTGCATTGTTCTGACCACCTACAGATGCACATCATTAAATCTATTACTTGACTTTGCTAACAGGTGTTTAAGTCTCAGTTTTGAACAACAGGAGGTAAGCACTTAAGAAATGAACTACCTAGTCAAAGTTTATTTAATTTTGGTTAGGAGATGAAACTTACAGAACACATCTACCACTTAAGCTACATTTTACAGTTGCCTCTTGCCAGTTCTTACCTATAGCATTTCACTTTGGTGCAGTCTTTTTGAATGTGTCCAAACTCTCCACAAGAATAGCACTTCTGCTCATCTGCATGGTCACAGTCACGAGCCAGATGGCCAGGTTTGCCACAATTGTAGCAGCACTGCTCTCTCTCCCTCTTCGGCTCCTTGCAGTCCTTCGCAATATGGCCACCTCTACCGCAGTTATAGCAGGCTTCCACAATAAGAAAAAACATACCAAACAAGACTATAAAACCTTGGTAGAGCGAGACGTAGCCTGCTTCTAATGAAGGACCATGTACAGCATGTTTCCAGTGAATTATGATCAGTGTACTGTCTCCTTCTCTTCAACCACAGACCCCTGTCTGTATGATTGAAGACAGAGAATATTTAGTGATACTTACCATCCTCCTGAAGATCACAGTCCTTGGCAAGATGGCCGGACTCACCACAGCGGTAACAGATGTCCGGAAGAGATGAAGACATGAACTGGAAGCCTGCTTGAAATGGGTAACAGGAGAAAAAAGGTTTGAGGATTAAGTTCAGAATATTCTCAAGAGTTAATCAAGGACACTGCCAGCTGAATTCACAAGTTAACTTCACTCAGATGCCCATGGCAAAATTCTTATGCAGAGGTAAGAACCAGTGAAGTTTATTAGCAATTTGTGTCCTAACTTCTTCATTTCAGACTAACAAAGCCCATTTCACATGCTATACAGAGCAGTCAAGCTAGAGATCTTACTATACAAATAAAGTGTAAGCCACAGTGATCAATCACCTCTGCCACGGCTTCTCATCCCACGACCACGGCCAATTCCAGTAGGGCACTCCCGTGCCCAGTGGCCAGTACGTCCACACTTGAAGCACTCGTTGCTGCTCATGACTGCAGATTACCTGCCTGAGGAAAAAAAGACATTTTTAGAACACCTTCCCCTCCCCCAAACAAAGGCTACATTAAAATCAGAGATTTAGAGGTTTTTCCACCCTCCCGGCAAAGGCAATGAAAACTAAGCAGGGCTTCTGGCTACCTTAATACTTTCTTGTACAATATGTGATCATCACTATTAAAACAACTGTAGCAGATAAAAGCCTTACTGTTGTTCTCTCTTTCAGTAATACGCCTTCCTCCTTTTTCCTCAGAGTTAAAGTCAAAAGCCAGCTACTTATCTCTACAGATTATTTCTTCCTGGTAGTTATTACACTTTCTCTTGAAGCGTCTGGCTGGCAGCTACATTTATTGCCTAATCAAGCTTCATTCTAGAAGCTAATTTTAAGAATAGGCAGTATTAAACCTAAAGCCTTAAAGAGCACATTAGCTTAATATTTGAAGACTTCAGTTCATTTATGACCCAAACAGCAGTTAAACTCCGAGATAAAAGAATTACAAACTTCAATATATTAACCTATAGCTCAGGATGCATGCTTCACTCCCAGGTTTACATGAAAGAAAATGTTTAAGACATTTCAGAAAACACTTAAGACATCTGGCTTCCCTAAAAGATACCAAACACTTGGCAGATATCTAGAAGGCTAAGTTGGAAAACATCCTTAGAATGCTAGGGAAACATCAGATAGGCATGCCTGTCCGAGACAGTATAAACCACTTCTTTTGCCCATATTGGGGAATGGAGGTATGCATTTAATTGAGCAGAAAGTCAGCCTGCCACAGGCCACCGAAGCAGTGATTAGGATGGGGTAGGTTAAACAGACTACAGTCACAGTACTGCAACTCCCCTAAGTCATAAAACAGTTACACAAGACTTCTAGAACTGGAAAAGAAAAGAACAAGGAAGCTAAACATTTAAATTGGAGTCTTTTTTTAAAGGGTGCTTGAAGACAAGTTTGAAGAACACTAGTTTAAAAATACGCATGTCAAGGAGACTTCATCAAAACAAAGCTTGAGTTTAAATATGTCACAGGCTCTTTCCCAATTCACTGTTCTTAATGATTCTACTTCTGTTGGGTTGTCTGGTGTTTGGTCAGTTTACCTGATCCCTCAAGATAATCCTCCTGTAACCCTGCAATTTCTTTATGTTACAGAACGCTTCCTTCCCCACCAAACCACCCAGCATTCCAGACTAACAGGAATCCTCACAAGTTGCGTCTTCAAGACAGCCACTACAGAAGCAGTAAGAACACATGACTGCAAGAAGGAACCAGAATTAGCATCCTGATATTTAGCTCTTAAATGGAGACTGTATATCTAAACATGAATTTTTATTTAGAGATATGTTTAAATTACTCCAATGTTGAAGAAATTTACTGTGACCTTTTAGCCACTCCTCCCTCAAAACAGTTCTCTCTCTCCAATCATCATCGGCATAGAAGTGCCCATCCATCCTTCCAACCACAGCAGAAGCCTGGGAATTCAAAGTACAAGAGATAATAAAAGTATGCTACTTCCGTTATCCCACATCTACCTTCCAGCTGGACCAGATGATGGTATTTGCCCTTAAAATGAAGTTCTGCAATGGAAGGATGCAATAAGATCTTAAACATATGTTAGGAAGAATAAAACAACTGGTTGTCTGAGCGCTTAGGAGATATACTTTGATTTTACACATAACCCAGTCTTCTGTGCTTCACCCCATTCTTTATTAGGACACCCAAAGGGTGAAGAGCTGTCTACTATGGTGGCAGCAGCTGGCACTCACTGTGCTGTTGTTTATGTCTGTTTTCATAGCAACCATGTTGACTCTGCAGAACAGGAAAAATACAAGCAAAGCCAACTGCAGGAGCTGGGCTCAGGCACAATAGTTGATGCTGCTTTTAATTTCAAGAGGGACAAGATGGGGTCTCTGAATCCTATACCAAGATATATTATTCACTCAATTTGCAACTCTTCTAAAAAGTCTTCACGTTAAAAAAATTATAGAATAGCATCATAAGACCTGTTAAAAAGAGAATAGTAGGCCAACAGCTATAACAGAATTGCAATATGTCTTTACAGATACTAAAAACTACTAGACTTTCATTCCAAACTATGAATTTGAGATTACAGCATGAAGTGACAGGATTGAATACTGCCAGCAGTTACCCATATGAAGAACCCAATATAACCAGTTAGGTTAACATGTGGTAAAAGACAAATGTTTAATAGGTGAGCTAGACCTGCTTTAGATACACAGTGGAAAAGTGCTTGTACTGAGATTAATCTGTCAGCCTGTATGTAGTCTGCCAGTCAGGGTCAGGATCTGCATGATGGGACAAAAGCTCACTACTCACTGCCCCAAAGGAATCTAAAAAGAAAAGTTGTACAGCTAATTAGAAGTTGCTTCCTTTTTAACTGCTCCTTCAAGAGGAAAACCTGAAGTTTCTTTTCCTCTGGTATACAGCAAATTGGCTAAGTAAGATTATGCAAACAGAGCAAGAAATCTAAAAATCAAACAACGGTCTCTGTATAATTTTCCTTCAAGACTATTTGAGAAATTCATTTAAAAACCTTCATCTTCAGAGGCCCCTTTTCCCACCTGAACTCAGAGATATTTGAAGGATACAGCTGCCATAGAAGCGTGACTATATAAAGCATGCTGCTCCCTCTTCATATACCTTAAGTATATGAAAGTACCAAACAGTTTGCCTGGAATGTCTCTTCACCAGTATTTTAATGTTTAACTTCCGCATTCTTCCTGTAAAGAATCTCAAAATGAACACAAGTTCAACAGCTAGAGGTAGGTGGATGCAACTGACTCTAGTTTTACTTGCCCCACATTCTAAAAAAGCCTTACACAGGACAGAATTGCCCACCGGTGCAGACTGTTTTAAAAAACAACATAAGGATTTAGTTTCCAGATAAAGCCATCAGCCACCTTTCAGGAGCAATATCCAGAAAAGGCTGGTTGAGAAGACAAGTCCTTAAATGGATAGCCTCCAAACAGTTTGGACACCATTACATTTTTCAGTTACTTCTAAGAGGAAGAAAATGACTACAGGAAAAACCACCCAAGTTCAAATTCTCTTAGTCAGTACTTCTTCATTTTCTCATGAAAGGCATTACCAGCAGCTTCTTTTATCTATCAAGGCCACCTTAAAGTAAGCTTTCTGCAAGAAGGCTACTTGTTTAAGTCTGCTTGAAAAGTTTGCACTCAGTCACATCTATCAGTGTTTTCCACAGCTCAAATGCATTGCACAAAGCTTGCCCACCTGCTGCTGCTGCCGCCACCCCCCCCGCCCTTTACATCCCCGAACTAGATTTTTGCCTCACTAAGACAGGAAAAGTAATAATGGAAAACAAATTAGAACTATGGCCTCACCTAGCCACCTAGCATTTCCAGGCCATGTCAAACTCCGCAAGATATAGTAAGCCACTGCCTCAGACTAGATTCCAAAACTTGTGAGGAAACACAGGTCTAGTTGCCTCAAACCTCAGCTTTCTACTAAAGAGAGAAGGCACATCGTCTACCTGAACTCCTTCTACAGAGCTCCAGAACTGTAGTTTGAAGCTGAAATAAATCACCTTGCAGCTATTCAGCAAAAACACTATTAAGAATTAACTTTATTCTGTACAATCATCCTACTGCTAGCTCATGGGCTGAGAGCAGCTCAAAGATTCAAGTGAGAGGTGCCACCACAGTGGTTTCCTAGGTCAGATTTGAAGTTTTCAAGTGCAACTTTAGCAGCAAACTTCAAAGTGATAAAATTTCTTTGCAATTCTTCTAGTGATATGAGAAACTTTGAAGTTTCTTGAATCAAACTTCAAAGTAGATCATTCTTTTCTATGGCTTTACAGTTAATACACATTCAAAACTTTTAAAATGGGAGAGGCGCTACTAATTTCCAGTCTTCACACACAAGCATCTAGACCTGATGCAAAGAACTACCACTAAGCTCCACTGTATTGCTCCTGATTTTACAGCTTTTAGCCTAGATGCCCTCCCAGGAAGAAACTTGTTTTAACAAAGTAAAACTAACTTCGGCTTCTCATACTAGAAAGGAAATTGAACTTCACATCTAAGATTACCCACATTTTTTCTGCATACTAGCAGTTCCTTAGAATTCACAGCCCAATATAACAGGGGCTATTATATTCTATATACGTACCAGGTACTTCTTTTGATCTACCAGTATCACTTCCACTTGATATTTATAGGACTTCACTCCTTCAATCGAAGGACAGACTAGATAAAAACCACTGCTAAAGCCAGCATACTTAAGAGCTCTTTGGCAAGTCGGCTATATCAGAGATGAATGTTGAGAAATCAGCAGTTCCCTTCCAGGTTGTCAGTGACAAACCTGTAATACCACGTCCAAATTTGAGAAGCCAGCCCAGAGCCAGCCCGAACATGGCAAAACTCCTACGTAACAGGAAGCATAGCTTTGTTTCTTCTAAGATAAAGAACTGGAAAGGAAGAAAGGACTGCTAACAAGTGCTAGCATTTAGTTTCAAAAGAGAAGTCAAAATATTACTAATTTAAAGAGAAATGCTACCCCTGAGGCATTTCTATTTCCCCAGAAGCATGTTTTGAGAATTCTTGAACAAAGAACACATGACTGTCACCAAAGCTACTCTGTATTCAGCTGGCTGAATTTCCGCATCTGTAACTTGAAAAAAAAATGTTACAGAGAATTAGTGATGCTTTTGTCCTCACAAAAAAAAAAAAAAAAATATAAAATTAAATATTCTGACCACCAGGTAACTAACAATAACCCAATTCTGAAAGGGAATAATTTGAAACGTCAAAAAAACCTGCAGAAGTGGAAAGCCAAGCCCTACACTCCACTTGGGTCCCCTCAATACATTCCACAGCCAAGCTGATCCAAGAATGCTGAACATTAACTAAAACTCAATAACTTGGCCCCTACTGAGGGGCTAGAAGCCAGGTCAAAAAAGACATCGTGACTTTGATTAGACTAGTAATTCTTGAATAGCTTTGTTGACACAGATCAGAAGGAGAGCAAGAGTTCATCAAAAAGGTGACTCTAGCTCTTCCTGCCCATCCACATACAGAGCGGGAACTATTGATTACCCACCAAATATGCACATTCTACTGCCCTCTCCTTTTGTTTTGTTTTTTTTTTCTTGCTATCTGTACAAAGTCTTAACTAAACTTGAAGAGAGGTAAACAACATCAGCAACACGCAAACTTTTTAACATAAAATTCAGTCCAGACATTAACAAAGTCAGTTTAAAAAAGTGGTAGGTTAAGGCTCTGACTCGCAAGGTTGTCACACAGCCCCGGTGAACCCATTTAAACTCTTTGCATTCAAGACAGATGCAAGATTCCTTCTCTATGCAACTTTGCATTAAGGAAGAAAACATGGACTAGGCAACCCTAGAGCTGCCTGGCAATGGGATCTTACTAAGTGCTGAAACAAAAATAAAACGCACTATTAAGTCTAGTAATTCCTTATGACAATTCTGTATACAAAATGAGTAACAGTAGTTACTCAAGAACTACGCCTGACCAGAACTTAAATACAAGGCTGGTCCACTAGTCCATGAGCTGTAGATGTCACAGGCTATTTCTCCTATCCATTTATAGGTCACAGTTGGAGCAGGCCGCCATCCACGCCTGCGGTCGGAGACCAATAGTTGCAACACCTCGACCCTCTTGTCTCCGGCAGAGCCTCACACGTGGGGAGCCACGTGGTGCGCCCGGGCCACAGCCCCGCCAGCCTCCCCACTCAAGTCACGGCACAGAGCAGTTCAGCACAGGTTTAAAAAAAAAAAGAAGAAAAAAAAAATGAATAAAGAATGAGAAGAACAAACAATTTTATTTCGACCACCTTCCACCCAGTGCCCGGTCTCACCAGACCTTATCCTCCCCAAACTCGCTGCAGCCGCTCACCCACTAGGAAGTTAGCCACACACCCCAACCCGCGCATTAAGGCCGGGGCGGGCGTCTTCCCCCTCCCCGCACCACCGGGCCAGCCATGTGAAGCGTTACCCCCCACTACCACACCGCCCTCCGCCCCCGCGCTGCAGGCCTCCTCGGCAAGACACGTCGTCGCCGCAACCGCCGGCTAACAGGCCGAGGGCCGCCACCGGCCCGCGGGCTCGGCGGGAGACTTCTCCCGGCCTGACCGAGCGGACCGGGACAGCCCACCCCCCGCCCCGGCCTCCCTTCCCCCCAGAGCAGCGCAAGCTCCCTCGGCGCCTCCCGGAACCCGCCAGAGCCTGACTCACC
>JANZLQ010000037.1:2254887-2302542 GCA_026212715.1 Elanus axillaris
CCCCCCCCCCCCCCCCCGCAGCCCGGGTTAAAGTCCCGCGGTGGATAAGACGGGTGGGGCGGTTTGTCACCTGGGGAGAAGCAGCTCAGACCCACGCGAAATCAAGGGGAGCGGCGGGAGCTGCGCGGGGAGCTGCCGGCCTACCTCTTCCCCCCCGTCTTTCACTGCCCTGCCTTGCTCCCGCGCAGCTTTCTCCATGTTGGCCCGAGGAGATGATGAGCTCGTCCCCCGCTCCTCCTCCCGCCCAGGCTAGCAACCCGCAGGCTCCTCAAGCGGACACCCCGCTTGCCCCTGGCCTCGGGTTTGCCCGTCGGTAACCCGCGTACCCCCGCACGGCCCGGCGGCTCCTGCATCGGAGTGGCCGCCACCGCCGTCCCCGAGCAGCCTTCTCCACCCTCCGGCGCCAGGCCCTTTCCCAGCCTCCTTCCTGCTCCCGGCACTGCCCTGCCGCGGGCACTCCGTAAGGCGCTTCTGCTGCCGCTAAGGCTCTCGGCGCAGCTCGGTGGTGCTGTGCGGGCTGCCGGCACAGCCCTGAGGTACTGGGGCTGGGGGCTGACAAGAAGCGGGTAGGGGCAGGGGGCCCGCGGTAGAGCCGCCGGGCAGCGGCGGCTTCGTCTCCACAGGCCGATGGCCCTCAGGAGCGGCAGCCATCTTGACGGGACGGCTTGGCTCCCGTCCTGCCGGTAGCACCAGGAAATGGTGGACGGGGGATCGCTGACGGTGGAGTTCGGTGGCGGCCGTCACTAGATAACCGTCAGTTTTTACCACACTCCTGTGACTTCCGATAGTGCTGAGGAGGAGGCCAGTAAACAAGGCTTCTCATATTTGCACGTATTACAGCTAGAAGACACAAGAAGGAAAATGGTTTTTTGAATTACTGGGCAAAATTTACTCTTTTAGAATCTGTGTCTTACACAAATCTTATAAATAATATTACTACTTAGTTTAGTACTCAGCTATGAGGAGTTTTACATAAATCCTCTCTCTTTTGCCTCCAAATTTTATAAATGAGTTAACAACTAAGTATTGCACCCAAACCACTTCTATGTGAATGTCCTAGGAAGTACATACAATACACCAGCAATATCCACAATTGCTCTGTTCATTTGGTTGTCATCATTTTGTTTAAAATTCCACCATTTCAACATTATCTTGACATGTCTTTCCCTTCTGTCTGTTGGTTACAAGAGCAAGAAAGTCCCACTGGGCCATGGGACTCTGGGGTAAAATGTCGGTGCAAGGTGGATGGTGGAGACACGTTGGATTGACCTTTCCTCAAGCTTGTAATTCTAATATTATAGCACTGTACTTAGGTTTCGTTTATTAGAATATGAGTAACGCTGTATGTCTTTGGCTGGGTGTTGTCAAGTGCGGTTCATTTAAGATGGACTTTACTTGGTTTTATTTGTATTTTGTGTGCTGTATTTGCATGTCTGTGTTTTATAACATGCTGTATTTTCTGCAGAACTAAACCAGGCTAGATTGCATCAGCATCGAGGTTCAAAAAGGGGACGAGCCTTTCAGGCCTATCTCTGCCTGTTATGCTATGGTGTCTTACTAAAACTTCTGCCAACTCTCATTCTGGTATTTGTTTTACAGCAATGTAAAAACATCAACATTGCCAACAAGCTTTGAACTCAATAACTTTTCTTCCCATTAATGACTTTTTTTCATCTCTGCTGTCACAGTTCAGCATAACTTTCATGGCCTTTGGTTGCCTCAGATACATTACAATCCTGTTGACTAGTAGTCATACTTCTAGTTTTAATTCTTACTCTTGTCATGTGATAAAGGGAAGAAAAATAATGTACGTAGCTAAGGAAGTACTCAGAGCTTCTACAACACTGCATTAAAAAACCCCAGCCAAACAACAGATCCATGTCACTAAGAAAGAATGCAGAGAGAAAATCATTTAACCTCATATTTTTCATCAAATCTTTACTGTTTTTAAAGTACCAGAACTGTAATACAACTTTTCTAACTTTTTCTTGTGTTTTGCTGGTTGTACTTCTGGTACTGTCCATGAGGCTAGGAAACTCAAAGTTTATTCTTGGTGGCAATCTGTAGACTTACTGTCTGTCATCAAAAGTTTTTGTGACTGATGCGGCAAGTAAATTCCCCTGAACAAATCAAAACTGTTTATTTGAAGGAACTTCAAACCATATCCTGGACTCTCCCTTAGCTGAAATGGAAATAGGGTGCAACTGTGAGTGAAAATGCATTACTCAAGAGGTGTTACTTCTGGTGACAAACCAATTAATCATCCTCTCCAAGTATACTGCCTCAAATACAGTTCCAGTGTTCTTATAATAAGGATATTTTTAGCTATGTTTCATTATAATGGATGAAATTTCCCCCCCCCCCGATAAGAAAGTCTTCTAACAGCATTTGTTTGTGTACTTACCTCAAGAATTAATTTGGCTTGTATCTTAATAAAGCTTGCAATTCTTGTTTTGCAGGGTTCTCTGATATTTAGGCAAAGGATAGTCTTGCAGTTAAAGAGCAAAAGCGAGAGGCATGACATCTGTTCCTGGCTCAGTACTTCCTATAGAAAACAAAGTAGACAGAAAACGAGATAGAAATACCAAGTCTTTAAATTTCTGATGCACAGGGAAAAGACAGTTTTATGTCAGTTCCAGACTTCTCATTCTATTAGCTCTGCCCCCAAAATCCCAAGCCTCAAGAACAATTTATGAATAATAGTGCTCAAAGGAGCTCAAGTACAGCAATAGTTGAAGGTAATCTATTGTTTCAGCAATGTATCTTTCCTAATGCAGACAGTTCTTAGAAGTGTTGGATGAAGAGCCAAATCATTTTAAGACCAAATAAAACAACAAATCACATTTTGCAACGAATGTTCTTGCATTGTATTCCTCTGAGTGGTTGGACATGTGGGTAGAAAACTGTTTCAGTTGCTGGGCAATTGTCATTGCTTCTCAGTCACGTATTTTTTTTGTTAAAGTAAATCTTACTTCATTTTGTATGTGGGATTTTTCAAAACCAAGGAGACCTAAAATAATCGCTATGGATCGTAAGTATTCAAAAGAGAAACTGCTTTTGGAGTATGATTTAGTTGAAAACAACTCGTCAGCAGCACTTTCAGAACAAGTGGTAGCTGTGGCCCATTCCTTCCCCCATCCCCAACCATTGATTTCCCCTGACTGGAGGCCATAGCAGAGAGCATGAATACACGTGTACCCATCTTTGCACAGTTCTGACCCTGAATGCTTTGCCCTAGCCTCTGCAGTAAATTTAATTCCAATGGTATAAGAATAACAAAGGGGGGAAGTATTTGTTTTTAAAGATTGGCAAGTGATGTTATCCCTCTAAGATCAATAGATTGTGACATTCTGTATTACAGTGTCACCTAAGTATTACAGTGTTGCACATTTTACCTGGTTTAAGGCCAGTGGGTCAGCAACATCCACCAAGAATACTTCTGCAAAAAGAGAATCATCTGTTGCTGAAAGAAAGAGAGTGAGTCTTTAGTCAGGTCTGTATATTTATTTCTTTAAAAAAGTCATAGTCAACTGGCTGTTAAAAGAGGCCTGATAAAACATTCAGTGAAATCAGTTGGTGTATTGGGAAAGGAAAGACTGACTCTGGTTAATACTTTGTCTGTACAAATGACAGGTCAGGAAGCTTTAGTGGTGATCTTAAGAGACTTTTGAAATATAGGAGGCATAATCCCCTGGATGATGTAACAGATAACAGGAATGATCTGCCTGCTTCTTTTATAAAAATATTCATACTTGTATTCAAGCTTCACAACTGAATTATTTCATAGGCTTATATATGCATTTTTTTTGAGAGTCTGCCTATGCTAAATTAGCTACATACAGTCTTCTAGGGTAAAATTATGCTGGTTGAAGAGAAGCAATCATACTGATTCCAGATGCTTAGTTCATTTTGATTTATTGTAATTAGCTGATGAGATTTCAAATAATTACTTATTTAATGTATCTAATAATACAAGAATGATTAGTTAGCTTATGACTGTTGCACAGATACCCACATTTAGTCAGGCAAAAAGAACTTCCTTCACTATCTAAAAAGTCCAGCTACACAGTATCCTTCTCTTTCTCTAAAGAGAACGAAATCCTTAAATATGTCTGAAAAACTACTGTATGCTCTCTACATATTTTTTAGAGATATATAAATATATGCAGCAATGGTGGCATGGGAGGTGGCAGGGCCCAGCCCCACAGCACCCAGGCAGGGCAAGCCCAGGGACGGCAGCTGGGGTCAGCCAGGAGTCTGGAGGATCAGACAAGCTCATAAAGAGGAGGCAGGTTTGAGGTGATGCCAGGAAGTCAATTTGCAGATCACGGTCAGGTCCAGTGACAGTAAACAGTGAGATGTGGTCTGGTGATTGGCAGGCACATCCATGGTGGCAAGGCAGGGCTGAGATCAAGCCAGGAAGACCAGGCTTACCTCAGGGAGGTCCATGGCCAGGCAAAGACATGGCTGTACCTCAGCTGAACATGGAGCTGGAGACCAGCATCCCCACAGCGTAGCTCAGGTGGCAGCTGAGATGGGCCCATGTGTGGGTGGAAGCACCAGGAAAAGCTGGTCAAAGCAATCAAAGTCTATCAGTACACTTATGGCCCTGACATAATTAAATGTGCTCAGCGACTCTGCCGTGTGTCTTTAAGATTTAATGTATTTTTAAGTGAGTTACTGCATTGATTTTTCGCTGATGATACAGACAACTGCATTAGCCAGACAGGTTTTCTAAGTGTGCAACAAAGTTTATAAATTACATGAAATTGGTTATTCAGAATGTGCTGTGGAATAAAAAGCTAGAGCTTACATGGTACAAAGGAGGGCAGAAGTCTTCAGGACTCAGGGCAAATGCTTGAAACAGCAGATTGGTGTCACATGAAAATGGGAAGATACAATCTGCATATGAAGAGACCATGAGGTCATATCCAACATTACCAATGGCCAGTGTACCAGGCTGAGATACAGTGAGAAAATGTCTCAGTAAAGTATTCTCTAAAGCATGTTCTTTGACACGAAAAAAACCCAAACCTTTTTGCTGTTCTCATTTTTAAAACAAGGTATGGAACAACCTGTTGGGTCCTAGCTGCTCAGTATGCTTTAATGTTTTGCACTGTGTCCACCTTCAAGCTATCATTTCCTTTCATCACACCAGCAATTGTACCACTGAGCCAATTGTTATGTCTGTTAAGCTGACTAGTGTTAAAAGTGACAGTAATGTTTGATGGTCTGTCTGACACTTCAAAGAACTATATAGTGCACATATAATTTAAGACCACACACATAAAAAAGAATGAAGAATAACCTATATAACCTGAAGTGTAAAGTAGCTTAGGCACTATAGCATGATAATAAGAGTAGATGTTTATGTGTACGCAGTCTGATAGAGTTCTGGTATCCCTCTAAAATGGGATATTCAACTAAAGGGTCAGATTTTGTAGTGCTGCTGCTTCTATTTTTGTGCAGTGCCCTAAGGTTAAAATGTTACAGTGTAAAAGCAAGGTCAAGAGGTACTCTTGATTGTACAAGGGAACGCACTGAAGCGCACTAAGGGATATTATCAGCTGTCTGATCCTCAGGCATCTGCTGCAGTCAATCTGCAGCCCTGGGTGCCTGTTTGCTTGCTTTCAAATGCTTTTCTCACTTCTTCCAGTGGTTTACACAAGTGATTCCAAAATTTAAGTTTTGCAGACTAGGAACAACTGACAGAAGATCTCTATGTAGTGTTTTATTCCACTTACAACTAAAAATATTAATTTAACATAATTGGACTATATGAGCCCGTGTCTTCCATGATGCATGTAGATCAGTTGAATGTGCAATTCTGTTTACTCCAACAGGGTGCCTCTTGGTCTGTGACCCCAGAGGCATATCAGATCCAATAGCTAAAACTTTTCTTTGCTGGGCAATTGCACTGAACTGTGTAGAATGGATCATGAAGTCTACACTTCAGATTCATAATCAACCCATCTTGTGTCAACTTATGTTTGCTGTCAGGCGACTGTAACTGGACACCAGAGATTCTACCTTGTTTAGAGGGCATCCCCACATGGCTATTCTGGTTAACTCTGGGAAAGAAAGAGATTCTTAGGAAAAAAAGAGTATGTCAGGAGTGCAGTGGCAGCACAGAGATGTTAGAACAGCTTTTTTAACTTTTCAAGAGGCAACTGTAAACAGAGAAAACAGACTGTTCTAACTTGACTTGACTGCAAGACAGCTAGAGCCTAGAAGATAAGTACAAAAGCAAAGCTTCTTTGTCCTTTCACACTCCTACCTCTCCCCAGTATCGGGTTCCTAACCTAGTTTGGATGCAGCAAGACTCAGCTTGGATCCAAAAATGAAGTGAGCTCTTTATCTGTACTTGACTAGACTCCAAATGATTTCAGTAAGAGGAGGCTGAGTAAGGACTTGGCTGTAGGTGGATCAGAGACTTTGCAGTGCTTATTTATTCAATATATCCCATTTGGTGTCCTGTTTGCAGCCTGCCAAAGCAAAATGGATTAAAACTTTTGTTCCCCCCTCTATACCTCATTACTGAAGTAATGAGTGGAACCTTTTTTTTCCTCTGCATTATTACTGGAATAATCTGTCAAGCAAGCAATTGAGTTGTTTCACCTTATCACAATCTTTGCCAAGAAAGATTTAGCAGCATGATAGTTTAATGGAAAATATTATAGCCACATTCCTTTCAGACATAAATTCGATGTAGAAAGATAGACATCTAATGGGAAAAAAGTTTGTGTTAATACAGGGACTTATCTACTTTATTGTTTTTCCCAGTGTGGTGTTTTACCTGAAGTACTGCAGGGCATATGTGAAAGTGAGCTAAGTGAAGCTATCTGACCTGTTATTGAAATGTGGATATAAAAATGACAGCATCCTTTCAGCTTCATTAAATATTAAGTAGAAGTACAAACATAATTATCACAAATACTCTTCTGATAACCAAAAGATGATTAAAAAAGATACTCACTCAAAGCTGTGCACAGCGAGGTTAGGGGGTATGCCTGTCAGGAAGGAGCAGTGTAAATAAGGCAGAAATTATGTAAAAAATGTACACATTATCAACAACAAAAACATAACTGAACTTCGTGGTAATTCCAACCAACTAACAAATGAAAACAATCAGGCTCTACCAACAGAGATGACAAACAGTTCTGTAGTTCCTAGAATATTTTTATGTGCTAAAAATAGGCATGTCTCACTTTAATTGCATGAGAAATTACAAGCTGAGGATGAGTAAAAGGTCATAAAAAGGTGCTTGGCTTGAAGGTAGAAACAAAGCATCAGAGCAGACATATCAGAATTAAAAGTTATGATAAAGATGTGTGTGTTAGATATTCTGCAGGGATGAGTTAATAGAGTTGTTTTAATTATGTCATAAGCTAGAAGTTACAGCAATAATACAGGCAAAGCAATGTTAAAATGTTTAAAAAAGCCCAGATAGTGTGGCGTTCACCAGCAGTGCAAACATACTGTGTTTGGAATTGTACAAGTGAAATTTACAGGTTAAAACAGTAATAAATCATCCTGACTTCCACTCTTTTCATGTCAATTCCATATGAATTAGAAATGAAACAATATCCTCCTCATAACTGTATAATAATATAATCTTCCAGCTGTTTGTAACAACAAAGCAAAGTTTACAGATCTAATTGTTTGCTTCAAACAAATAGAAAAAATCATCAGCTTCAATGCAAGCTTTTAGAAAGTGACATCATCCTAAAAACATGGAGCATCTTTTTCTCCTTCTCAATGCATACAGCCAGGTTCTGCTCTTCTCATCCTGCTGGGATAATCTCAAGTTGTTTGAAGGATTTCAGTCCCAGAAATGCCAACAGACATTGCAAAAACATATAGAGTTCCTGGGGTTTGCTGGCTGTTAGAACACAGGGAAATGGCCCTGCATCCCTAAATTCAGAATGTAATACTGACTTAAAGCCACCTTCGTAAGCCAGGCCCTGTGGAAGCTACTCATAAAGCCTCAACTCAGGATATGCTCTGCTCTGCTTTTGCACTGTGGTCAATGTCATTTTTATTTCCTGTGAGCGCATTTCACTGTTTTAAGCAAGACTTTTACTTCGGAAGGAACTATCTTCATTTCCTAGGCTGCTTCTCATTAACATGTGTAGAATTTAACTTAGTGGATAGGTACCTCAGTCTTGAATTTCAGAAGAGGATTTACTTGTGAGCACATATGGTCTGCTATATAAATTCATAGTTTGTAATTCACAATAGGTGTGATCTGCTCTGTATAAATAAATAATTTTCCTCTGTTTTCCATCTTTTTGAATCATAAAATCTTGTGGTGCATTAGTCTTAGGGAATCTAGGAATAGCTCTCTCAGAAACTTACAGTTTACCTTAATACTTTTATGTAAATTCATGTCCTACTTTCAGCTGGGATAGAGTTAATTGTCTTCCTAGTATCTGGTGCGGTGCTATGTTTTGAGCTCAGTATGAGAAGAATGTTGATAACACTCTGATGTTGTCAGTTGCTGCTAAGTAACGTTTGGTCTAAAGTCAAGGAGTTTTCAGCTTCTCATGCCCAGCCAGCGAGAAGGCTGGAGGGGCACAAGAAGTTGGCACAGGACACAGCCAGGGCAGCTGATCCAAACTGGCCAAAGGGGTATTCCATATGACGGGACGTCACATTCAGGAAATCGCTGGGTGGAGTGGGGGCGGGAGGGATCACTGCTGGGGGACTAACTGGGTGTCGATCAGCAGGTGGTGAACAATTGCACTTCGCATTCCAATCTTTTTATTATTACTATTGTAATTTTATTAGTGTTCTTATTATTGTTATTACTTTCTTCTTTTCTGTTCTATTAAACCGTTCTTATCTCAACCCATGAGTTTTACTACTTTTCCAGATTTTCTACCCCATCCCACTGGGGGGGGGGAGTGAGTGAGTGGCTCCATGGTGCTTAGTTGCTGGCTGGGGTTAAACGATGACAATTCATCTCTGGTATGAATGCAGAAAGAGCTTCCATTTAACATTTGACCTTTCAAGATATGTTTGCCTGTGCACTTTCTTCTTAAAAGACCTTCCTTCTCACACTAAATACATTCAGTTCTGCTACTCAACTTGAAAACTGTTGGGAGCCACGGTTAGGCATTGGATGTGTGTGTAGGGACATGAGTGCAGAAGGGTTGGTGGAGGTGTATAGCAAATAAAGGTGTACAGCAAATAAAGTCTAGACAGGAGCTGTATGTTGCACAATACACGCTGCGCTTATATTGCTTGGGCAGAAGCAGGGGTTCTATGGGATAAAATGAAATGTGATGACACATTAAGAACTTAAGTTCTGTTCCTGTGATACACGCAAGTTGAACACACACTGCCATCACTCTGGCCTTTCATATCTCAGGGTGTTTGGACATCTGTTAAGTGGGTATCTGCATGTGTGAAAGCTAAGAGACTCAGTGCAGCCAGTGTGGTGTTTTTTACACCAGGGGCTGTGTCAACATAGCACACTGAGAAGGACAGTCCTGGATTTTCATAGGTTTATGTCATCAGCCTCCGTTATATGCATACCTAACACTGGAATTCCTTAAACCTGTATTCAGTGGAAACTGTGGTACGTTTCCAAGCATCAGGCCTGTAGAGAAGCTGGTTATTTCTATTTTGTAATGTTGTATGCAGTGATGTTTTGTTTCCCCCGATGTTTTTTTTCCCATGTGGTCTCTCTGGAGTGGCTGGAAAACCTACTTACACATTTGTTATGGCTTCATAATTACACACAGTGCAAAAGATTCTTGTCCCAAGTATTGCACATAGGTTGTAATCTGTAACTGAACTCCTACCTTGCTTTGTCAGTGCCACAGCAGGACATTCTATCTCTAGTCCTTTACTTCAGAAAAGTGGCTTACATGGCTCATAATGGAAAAATACTATTATTAAATTTACAGGATTAAGCACTGTTATATCCCAAACTGGCAGAAACAAATGACTAAAAAGAAAGATGTTCCTTCTTGCATGTTCTGTAGCTTGATCAAGCTGTATTATAAGGAAGAGAAGTGAAGAGTCACTATCCAGTCTACTGCTGAAGGAGAGTTAATTCATAGCAAGGGAAAGAAAATAGTGCCCAATAAAAAGGGATACCCATTTGGAAAAGAGCAGGAACAAGTCTGCCTGAAGTATGGGTTAAATACTAGATGACTTATATGACTTATATGACTAGATGACAAAATATTAAGTGATTTTTTGAAGATCTTAGTCTTAAGTTAAGACTGAAGGAGGAATCAGAATAAATCCAAGTCTTTCAGAACATGCGGAAATGCTGTTTCAATTTCTTACCCCACTACATGAGCAATGAGACATCACACTGTTAAGGCATTTTTTTCCCCCAGTGGTTCATGACTATTAGCCCAACTTTACAACATCGTAGGAATGGAAGAAGATAAACAGGAGGACTGCTGAAGTATAGTCTCTTGGATAGAAAACAGGATCTGCTTAAAACCTCTGTTAATTTGATTTGGCCAGTATTTTGATTCTAGTTCTTTTAGGAGGAGTTTACAAGCATAGTAAAAAGCAGGAATACACCACCTATAATGTAGTTTTTAAGAAAGCTGCCAGCAAAGTTTCTTTTTCAATATCAGATACAGATGGGTGGAATAAAGTGTTTATTTACATACTCCAAAAGGGAATTCCCAATCAGCTACCCGAGTGATTTAAGCATCACTGGTATATTTGGGAAATTACATCAAATTGTGCCTATGGACTTCAGAACTGCAGATGCTTGGTTTTCAAGACCTCTCCAATTCCAAGCTGATGGTACAACATATACTATACATGATGACTTTCATAATTTATATAAAAGCTATAAAAGTAAATAGAGTCACCTAAGAGAATGATGCAGAAGTGGTATTTGTTTACAGCATTTGTTATTCAATAAAATGGAGTAAAAAGCCTGACTTTGCTCAAAAGTATGGTTTGTTTTTCCTCACTGGCGTCCTTCTTGATATCATATTACAGTAATTAAATACGCCAGAACTCATCTTAGCCTCAGATTATTAGTATTATCAACAGCTGTAATAGGTATACTTCATATTAAAGTCTTCAAAAAAATTCTTACTTGAAGATTCAGGCAACTGAAAGTCTAGGCATAATTATATCATAAACATCCATCTCCAAGGTTGGTCATACTAATAAAATGAGTCATCTAGAAGGATGTTTTATCCATGTGAGCCTGAAAATGGCACAATACTGGTATTTAGCAAAAGATAGGAAAAAGGAGGTTATATGTGAAATTAAGAGAAGAATCGGGTAACCCTGAAAACTGAAGAATAAATAAAAATAAATAACAGAAGAATAAACCTGATTTCTGCCTTTGAAGAAAGAAGACATTATTTTTCAAAAATTTGCACATCTTTTTGTCTTTAGGGTGTACCAGGATGAAACACATTATCTGCTAGGGTCATGATCATTTTCCTGGAAGCAGCTCTCAGTCAGCTTCAAAGTGGGAAAAGTGATAAAAGCAATAGCAAATGGAAAGTATATCAAGAATGTATTTTCATATTTTGAGTTGGGAATGACCTTGGGTGTTGCCTGATCCTTCCATTGTTACAAACCTTCATACAGTGACTAACGTTGACACTGGAACATTCAGAAACAAATACATTAATTAGTCAACTTGATGAACAGGTTTGTGGTCATGAAACTCCTGCCAGCCTACGTGACTAATTAAAAGCTCCATGCATTTGGTTTGAAATAGAGACCTGAATGAAATGCAGGACCTCCACTGTATTGCCAGCTTTAACTTACTCTGTACATCTGCAAGTTGTGTTGTAGATGGTCCCGATGACTGAAATCTCTTAGCAATGCCACAACTGATAGCCAGATTGTTTCTGCATGGAGTTGAGAATCTGTGCTCCCTAAAGGCGATGATTCCAGCAAGTCTGGACAGGTTTTCAATTTGAAGGAAGAACAGGGAGGCATGTTAATCAAACAGCTCATCATTCCTCATCTAGTGGACACAGAAATGTCTTCCCCTTGGACATGTATAAAGGGAATGTCTGAGTGGGCTCTTCCATTAAATTTTCATTTAATGAAATGAAGCCTCCTGCTACTAAGACAGGAAAGTGCCTTTTGGCAAGTCCATTAGTATTGGTGAATATAATTGTTAATTTTTCAGGCCCACATATCTGAGCACTGAGACTGCTAGAAACAGTAACTGCAGAATGTTGATGATGCATGTGAATTTCTAGAAAAAATTCATCCAGAAAACAAATGCCATTATTAGAATAGATGCAAAAGGTTGCCGACCAGGCACTCCAAAATTGGGACATGCTAGAGTTAAGTTTGCCTATACAACCTTAATTTGGGAATCCTGTGGACAGAATTAGAATAACCTTTAGTGAAATAATTCACTGCTGTTTTTTCACAGCCTCCTTGGAGTGAATTGTGGTTGCATGCTAATGGAACTTTTACCTTGTTGTAAAAGCTAGGAGATGCACAAAGAGACAGCAGACTACAGGAAAGGGGAAAGGACAGTTTCATGGCTCAGAGAACTGAGCACTGTCCTGGGTAACTGAATTCTATCCATGCTTGTGTCACAGATCACCTGTATGATACCAGACAGGTCACATAAACAACTTTTCACAGGTGGTGACTAAGTGTATATGCTTCATTTTCAGAGGTTCTATATTTGAGACACTCGAAAGTGAGGAATGACCATAGTTGTAAGCAAGTCCTAACCCTGATGCATGGGAGCACTGGCGTTATCAGCAAAGAGGTCACAGGAACTTCTTCTAAGCCAAGGGTCATCCCTGGAAATTGTTGAATCTGTTTTATTAAGTTGTCCCAATGTAAACTGAATGTGTGTCTAGCCAGATGAGGGAAGACAGTCATCTTGAAAAATGTTTGAAAACAATTAAAATTCTGTACAGTCACAAGCAACCCACCACAGAGTCTTCCAGAGGAAAACACTGGTAAATAATATATGGTACTCTATCCCTCTTTGGACTACCTCTAGATAAATAGGGGAGCCAGTGGAGAGACGACACAGTAAGACAGACTGTCTTTCCAGTCTTAAAAAGTGTGTCATTAATAGAGCATAGGCTAAACAACAAGGTTTTAAAGAGTGTAACAAACTTCTCACGCAAGTGTCTCCATGCTAATCATTCATGTGAAACAGAGGTTGCTCAAGTACAGTTTCTACTAATACAAATTCTAAAAAACATTTACATGCATTGCCTGCATCTAAAGGCAATGTTAAGCTTTCCATCTGCTTCACATTCTGCCCCATCCTACTGTTATATGTAGGTCTACTGACCCTTTAATTCTAAAAAGTCCTTTCTGAAATTTACTCCACCCCATAACTTCGAGAGGAGTTGTGCAAGCCAATCAGCTCATACTCAGCTCTAAGGTTATGACTTAATCCATTGCTGTCAGCCTTTCTGAGTCTTGGCTGTGATGCTGACCTCAGCAAGATCACAGTACCTCGTTATTGCCTGATGTACTTGTTGATATTATTCTTACTCCTCCTCCACCTCTAAAAAATTCTAGGTCTTAGTACAGTCTTCGCTGACATCAGCAGCTACTTTCAGTTGTATTGGAAAGGCGATAGAGCTGAGGAAACTCACCTGATACTGTAATGGAGATCACTGTTCACAGAGTCATGATTCCTCTATGATATTGTAACTATCCACTGTTATATGTAGATGTCATGTGAAGCTCAGAAGTTTTGATGACAGCTTGCAAGACTCCTAAATTTTGCTTTGTTTCACTTTCTTTTTAGAGAATAACTTGATAGACTCCTAATTATTCTAGAGTGCTTGGAGACTGATCACATGTAATGCAAGTCAATGATTTTCTGTTTATTTATTGCCGTACAACTGGAAACACAGACTCCTTGGCAATACTAAACTTGTCAAAATCAAATCTGAAACTCCTGTTTTGTTTTTCTATTTGACTCTGTACAAACCAGTCTACCTCCCTTTATGTCCCTGAGAAGAAGATCACTGTTCGTATGTCATGCCCTTACTTTTGTGCTGCCCCTGAAAATAAGCAATTTATTTCTGAAAAACTGGAAGAGAGGATACTGAGAGAAAGACTGTCTCTAGCTAGTCACTGGCTTCCCCATCTAAAGTAAGTTGAAACAAACAAAAATCCCATCCAGTTAAAGAAGTAACTTTAAAGTATTCTGCTAAAATACAATCTAGCTTATTTTTATTACTATATCCTAGAAAGCTACTGGTTTAACCAGGTCAACATTTTGCACTTGCGCCTGGGAGTGTGACTGGATCGGGGAAGTAATTCTATATTTGAATCATGACAAGGCAGAAGCCACATGGTACGTGATGTGATGGTGGTCCATGCAGGATGAAATTCAGAAAGTGCAAGGGCCATTTCACCCTGTTCATACCATGTAGAACAGGATGTGTGAATTCCAACAGATCTAATTTCAAGTTAACTCCATATTTATACTGGTGCTCATCTGTTGCACCAAGAAAAGATCATCTGAAAAATGTGATCCCTGTTAATAGTAGCTAAAAGGCTCGTTCAGCTCATCAAGTAAAGCAAGCAAAATGCTTACTGGCAGGAACAACAGCTGTATGCTTGACCTTTACCCATTCTCTCTTTTCTCGCTTCACATTCAGGACCAGGCTCAAGGCATTCTTAAGTGTGTATTTGGAAAGAGAGGGCTATTTTTATTCACCGTGTGTTTTCTCAACAGAGTGGGTCTTTAGGAATATTTCTTTTCACGTCAATCCCTGTAAACATTTTACAGAGCATAGTCTGTTCTGGGAAGTCAGTAAATTTGAATTAATGTTTTGAAGTTTATCATGACATGGAATATAATGTACAGAAGGCAGATAGCACAGTTGATGAATAAAGCAAATGCAGACTATGTAGTCCTGCTGAAGCTATTACCAGAATATTTTACATTTTCCATGCACCCAAATTAAACGCTTTATACAAGCAAAGTAATCCAAAACCATCTGGCGCTAGAATTTGGGATTTCATAATGCTTTAATGCAAACCATGTGAGCAGGATGTCCAAAATGTCTGTGTCAGTGGGTTGAATTAATACATGTAAAAAAGATTAACTTTGCAATAGTTTTGTTCAGTTTTCACTATGTCCAGTCAATGAATACCTTATACCACTGCTGTTCAGCAAGGATAACTTCTGCACTGTTACCTTTCCTTGCCTGACACTTGTCACTTCACTGTTCCTGAACACAGAGGAATAACCAAGATCAGAGAGGAGGAGCCCAAACTTTGAAGCCAGATGTACAACTCCAGCATAAAGCTAAACAGCCACATGATTTTTTTCTGTCTTGTTACTGAATGACAGTAAGAATTTGTTGCTATGGGTCATCAAAGAGCTGTTTGGCCTTCAGTGTGGAAGAGATGCTTCAGCCTTTGCCTAGCTGTTCTCTTGAAGTGCTTTCCCACCCTACAATTCAATTTAATAAGCAGTAGGAGTAACTGTGACAAAGGAAACTCAGGATCACTTTGAATTCAATGTCCTTCTCTCCTCCTCTCAGGGCTGAATCCTACAGTGAATCACCACTGGGTGACCAAATACTGGTTCTGTCTAATGGAAGCCCAGTGTTTTCAGAAGCCTGAGAAGATTGCAGCCAAACTGACTCCTGACATATTCAACAAGCATAAACTCTCTCGTGACCATGCCTCTCCAAAACATGCTAGGAAAAGTTTTGCCAATACACACTTTAACTTCCATCCTGGCCCAAGCTCTGCAGCAGGAGTCCTGCCCAGCCACAACTGTACTTGCCATGGACCCCACTGATCCTCACCTCTGGACTGACCTCCCAGCTTGACCTTGGATCTGTCTCTTAACTATGGACCTGCCCAGCAACTACTGGACAACGCTCTCAGGAGACCTGATCCTGGCCCTGACTTGTGGACTGACCTGTTGGCCCTGCCTCATCACTGTGAGTTTGTGGGATGATCTGGACTCATGGTTGAACTGAGCAACGATCTTTGGGTCTGGCCTGCTCACCCTCGTTGGTTGCCATGGGGCTGGACCTTGGCTGTGTTACTGCACTGGGCTCCTGGCCCCCTGCCCCTTTGTCAGCAGCTGGCGCTGGCTGCTCCCTGGCAATGGGCACGGTCTTGTTAGACTGAGGGTGTTCACAGATCCCCCCAAGTTCAGAAAGTCTAAAATTTGGTGACAACATAATTTAAAATAGATTTGGAAGAAATCTTGAGTCATAATGATTTCAGAACTTCAGTTATTCCAGCAACCCTGCTGCAAAGCAGAAACACTTTATCCCTTGTTGATTATTTTGCATTAACCCATGTAATGCCCAGCTTGATCAGTGCAGTGAATTCTGTTGACTGCTGGAAGATGACTCTGCTCTACTCCTGACCTGTGCAGCACACTGTTCAACCTGATTTGGTGATGTTTCTAAAGAACATCAGTGACCTTGAAGGTCTTTTATACTGGCCAATATACTGGTTGGACAGTATTTTGAGAACCAAGCAACTGAAGAAAATCCAGACTTTTCTTCACTGAGTGTTTGCTTCTAATTTACATCAGATTTTACCAGCACAGCAAATAAACGACAGCTAACTGCTGACTTATGAGCATAGCTCATAATATAGCCCCTCCCATTAATGCCTGTGTTGCCCCATGGTTGCTCATGGGTGTGGAATGTCTCCTTTTTGGCACAGGACCTCCCAGCTACCCCAGGTGCCCTCCTAGTCACACAGCTTCTGCCTCTGCCACAAGCTGCCTCACTACTGTAAGTAAGGCAAGGTAGATGCATTGCTAGCGTGTTTCACCAGCATATCAAAGTGGGGAATTTTAGAGGTTAGTCCCATCCTCTCCTTGAGAACTGCTTCTTGTGCCACCAGCTTTGTCTTTTCCCCACGTACCTTTTTGTGGATGACCTGAGATACTAACCCCAAACTTAGGGGCATAGGAGGGCTTCCTCCCCACTGCACAAGTGTTACGTGATGCTTTTCCTTTTCCCTTCCCATGCCCTGAACCTCCCTGCCTCTAGATAAACTTTATTAGATTCCTCAGTCCTGGTGCTCTCATAGAAGAGATGGATCCTAACAAGATAGGATTGTTGCATCTTTAATGAGAAGAAACAGAGATGCCAGTTTTCAGCTTGCACTTCAAAATGTGCACAGTTTGCAATAGGCAAATGCTGTGCCTGAACCTAAGAGACAGCTTTACCCTGGTGGGGTGGAGCAAGAGAACAGAGGACTCGTCTGGCACCAAGCCTTTTTAGGCAAAATTTCAAATGAGAAAACCTTGTAATAGTGTCAGTAAAGTAATCATAACAATTACATTAATCTGGGAATGCAGGACTGAGATCCTTACGGCAACTTCAATCCTCCCCTAAGCATGTTGGAAATCACCTAATGGTTGCTCAGTTATGTCAGGTAATCAATCAGGCAGAGACCAAATAAAGGCAAGAATCTATTTTATGTAATTTAGCTGTGCTTCTATTAAAGCCTTCGGCAGCTATTTCTTATTTGTGAGAAGCACAGCTTACCCCACCCAGCAGTCACCCTGATTTTTATTTTCATCTTTAGTCTCTGAATGGGCAGTGCAGGTTAGGAAGGCCAGCATGGCCTGCCACTATGAACGAATGCCATACCACTGCGGTGGGGCAAAGACGCAGATGATCAGTATCTCCTTTGCATCCAGCTTTTCAGCCACTTGTCTGCTACCAGAGGATGCAAAGGGATACTCAGTTTAGAAATGTAGTTTCTGGACCATCTCTCAAATCTGCAAGCCTTATTCCTCTGGGCTGTCCTCTGGAGCTTCTCTCCTTGTCCCTACCTCAAGCAAGCCACCCCCAATTCCTGGTTGTCCATCCTTGCCAACTTTCCTTTTCTAGTACTCTCCCAGACCACAGGCTATGCTAGCATTAGTAGTATACTAATAGCAATATACTATATTAGGATACTATACTAGTAGAGTAATTTTAACAGAAAGGCTTACTGCTAATTTAGTAGTTACTTTATTCCAAAATAATTATAAATTCTGTTTTTCAAAATAACATCTTCAAGTATTTTGTTATTCTCTTTCTATAAAACTGTGTTTATATATATTTGAATACCAAAATAACTGCCAGTTTACTGTCCCTGCTGCCAGGTCATGGCTAAGGAAAGACTAATCCATTTTAGAGCTTTAATGTGCGTTCCCCTACGCTGTGAATCTTCATGTCAGCCACAAGAGGGAGGACATGACATGCAGTACACTGAAGATTCCAGTTTACCAAAGAAGTTTCCAGTATACAGGAAAGTTACACTAGTTTACATTAAGATTCTATTTTAAATCAGTTTAGTCAAAATTGGTGCAAGAAGTTGGCTGGCATTTGTAGTCAAGTATAAGAATAGCTTATTTTGGGTTGCCATAAACGGATTCCAAATTGACATAAACTAAACTAAGAGTCTTTATGGAAGTGTTTATACCAGTTTAACTGTATTCTTTGAAACCACCATGGAAGATTAACCAGTGGGACTTTTGTGTTTGGATAAACACTAAGCCTGAAATACACTAATTTAGCTTAGCATAGGAATGAAAAAGTCTGGTTTATCTTCAAAAGTAAACTGTGTACTGTATTCATCATCAGCTTCACAGGAAGTCCCTCTTTAAGAAGAGACTACTCATTTGTATTTGATTGTTTCTATTTGAATATTTTGCATTAATTTTTTTTGTCGATTCAGCTTCATAAGAACAGTCACTTAACACTGGTGCATTCTGTGAATGCAGAGACACAACTGAAGACAAGGGAGAAAAGATATTCTAGCACTTGGCCATTTGAGAACTTTGCATTTAAAGCACAATTTGTAGCAGACTTCCTGGTAGGTCACTAGAAAAAAATTACTCAGCATTTGTTTTAAAGGTGGTGCTGAGACGTTGCTGGTTTGTTTGTTTGCTAGGATAAAGGGTGAAATCAATGTTCGGAGTGATTCAATTTTGAAAGGTCTGGATCTGTAGAATATCTTCTGAATATTTTTTCCATCACTTGCTTCTCTCAGTTAAGATTGCCTTGTTCCTCCCTTTTATACACTTCCTCCTAGGCTTTGTAATCTACATTGCCCTAAGGAAATGCAGCTGTCATGATGGTTCACGGATCAAAATTCAGCCTTTAATGTAGCTACGGCTTGATCTATTAACTACTTTGAAGATTATGACCAAAGCCTTAAACTGGCATCTGAAATATGAAACTTCAGCATGAGTTAATGAGGTCCAGGAAAGCTGCACAGGAGACAGCTATTGTATCCAACATGATGTGATTACAAAGAGACACAAAAGCAACTAGCACCGCATCAGAAGTAAGTAGCAGGGCAAAGTAAAGCCTGAGACAGTCTGAAGCAAGATTAAAGATGAGTAATTTTAAAGGTAAGAAGGGAAGTTTGGGCTACAATATTAAACAGACATAGAAGCTAGTCTGAAGACAAGAGTGATATGACCTTGCTCAGATTCACAATTCGTCAGGCAACAGCATTTATCATGTTTAGGAGTTACTCTGAGCAATGCAAAACACAGAGAGAGGTTGCCCTGGAAGTGAAAGGATAGATAGTGGTATTCCCAAAATGCACAGGAGCCACTTGACAGTAGGAGACTCTAGTGATGTAAGTGGCGATAGTCCAATTCCTACACCATGGGTCATGCCAGCTGACAGTACATGGAGGAAAATAATCTAGACTGAGAAGGGATGTAGCAGTGACAACCACGTGTCCATGTTTGTAAGTTTCTTTTGAGTAAAAAAAAACTTCAGCACTTGAAATTACTGTTAAAAAAAAGTTGTACCTACATGTTTACCAGCACAGCACTAGAGTGCCAAAGGTGGACCTACAGTTTTACTGGGTCTGAGCTGAAGGAGAAAATGAGCAAGAAGGAGTCATCCAGAGTATCAATTAAGCAGGATACATTTCAACATCAGCATAAGAGAGACGCTAAGATTAAGGATCAACCAGAAATAGCCCAATGAGTTTCCACTGAATCAACATTTTCTGATGGAAAACTGTCCTGGCGGGAAAAGTTTCAGCAAGCTTAAATTGTTACATTGAAAGTACTAGTTATCACTTCTCCATTCTATAAATACCAAGTGCTCATGATTGCTGGCTTTTCAAGTTTATTATAATTCTATATGATTATGCTGTGTGATTCATTGGAACAGACCAAATGACAGAAAATGTGAATTGACAAAATTTAAGAGATTTAGGTATTAGAATTATTCCATTCAGCATATGCTTCATGGAGGCTCCCATTACAAAAATACATTAAAATTTTGTTTTCAAATACTTACCACTTCTTGTGCAATTCAAAGTAAAGTTACAACAACTTGGTTGTACTCTGCATATTCACTATCTTCTGTTTTACACATCAACAGCTGAATGAACATATTTTCATCTGAATATTGAAGAGGACAGCCTAAAAGCAAAAAAAAATGAGTCAAATTTTATATTTTCAACTGGGTGATATTCATGGACGAGCAAATCTTTTATCAGCTGACACAGTGAAAATGGTGATAGCCTTGTTCATACAACTGGTCCTAGGTTATCCTTCTGGATTCCCCACCGAGTCAGGCAGGATTAAAAAAATAGTGAATATGAGATGGCAAGCCATCACACAATTGATAATAAGCAATTTTTTTTGTGATAGGAGGAGGACTGGACCTGAGTTCCAAGGAATTTCTTCCTAGTTCTGTGCCCTAATTTGGACAACACTATAGATTAATTTAGTAACTTGGTTACTGTGGATGAAATAATCCCAGCAGAGTTAGTTCACAGCAGGTTGGTAGTGCCAGCACAATTACATCATATACAGGCGCACCGTAACCTTCTGTTGAGGGGACAGCTCACAGACGACTTCCAAGAAGTGGAGCTCTAATATAGAATTAGATGGTAGCTGCTTACTGGTAGTACTTTTGTTTTGACCAGGTATTTATTTTGTCTAGTTGTTTGGCAGCCAGGTGCTCTGTCAGGCTTGACTCCCTGCAGATGGGAAGCAAAATATGAAATGCAGCTCAATTTTTCATAGTGACCATTTTTTTTACTTCTTTACAGTGGTTGATGTATAGGTATAATGGTATAAATCTTTGTGCTTGTTTCCCAGGCCTCATCTCACAGTTTGTTACAAATATACGTACTTTGGGTCACGGACTCTACAGCTCAATAAGCACAACTATGACAATGTCTTTGAAGAGCATCTACATCCCTCAAAACAGCTCAGCCAGTTGTACCATGACAATGGCTTATGCATGATATAGTCACAGAGGCTTCAAAAAAATCTTCAAATATAGAGTCCTCTATTTATGTTTGCAGCTGTGCTCACTAATGAATTGCAGTGTTTCTCATCTGCACAAGCCCAGATACAGTTTGTGGTTTATGGATTGCAAGCACTTGGCTGGAGAAGCTTCCACATGTTCTTTATATCCTTGTAGTTGGAATTTTTTAGTCTAGAGCCATGACATGCCAGCTCCAGCACTCCCATACTCCCAGTGAACACAGCACTGAGACTCTAGTCTTAGTTTGCTTTTTCAAAATGTTCTGGCTGTAGTGTTAATGAACCTTTATGATACGGGATTTGAATAAAGTAATCTGAAAGAACGGCTTCAGATACTCAACCACTTAACCCCTTTCCTACACCCAACACATCCACATTACTAACTTTACATATAGCCATCAGAAGAGATACTTGTTATTGCTTGTCTGCTAGCTGCAGAAGAGGTTTTCAGATGTCCCCATGCTCCTCTACCATGGTAGGTATTTGTTTCTAGCTACCTGCAGATATTTTGCAGGAGAATTTGCTGCAGGGCAGCAGAGAAATCATTGTTAACTCTTTCCAGGCCAGTCTGTGATCTAAACGTGAGCTAGAAATCTTGGATTAATACAAGAATGTTTAGGAGCTCTTGACAACCAAAATCACATTGTTGGTCTTTAGCACCAAACAAGGCTCTTAGCATTCTGAATGTTCAATGTAAGAGTACATGGGAAGTTGCCACTTGTTTTGAGTCATGAGGAGAGAGGGCAGGATTTGCCCTCACTGGTCCTGTTGTTGAGCTCAAGTCTGAAACTATGCCACTGGAAAAAAATCTGAGTCCATGCAGAATGCATGTTTTAAGTCAGACAATGAATACATTCTCCAAAATTATACAGCATGTGCTCAGGATAGCCTGTAGTCCCCATTTGTTTGGTCATCAGCCTCTGCTACATCCCACATAGGATGTGCTGGGACTGGGTTCATCAGATCGCACGGTTACTACAGAAGGCTGCCTTAAGGGATCAAAATCCGGTCAAACTCCTATGAGTCTGGACATACAATACTGCTTTCCCATACAAACTGCGGACACTTCAACTAATATTTTCAAATTGCTACTGATGTGCATAGGAAAGGAAATATGGCAACAATGAGAATATGATGCAAGAACCCTTGTTCTGTCTTTGACAGAAATTAAAGCCTTGTTCGGTATTCCCAAGGGAGAAAAATTTAAGAGTCTGTCACCAGGGAGTCAGAGAAACATCTATAAAAATAATCATGGAAGAAGTTTGTGTGTACTGAGTGGTACTGACATATCAGTACAGCATCTTATATCTTTTATTGGACAAGAAAATAGGAACATTTGCATTTTAGCTTTATTATAGCTTTGCCATTAGTAGAAGGCAATCAACTATTAGCTGTACAGCCTCATTAAAGTAATCTGTGCTTACACAGATGTATGTTTCTCTGTCTCAGCAATGACTCTCTAAAAAAATCTCAAGTTTATCCACACTGGATCCTTGTGACTGGAAGGTCTTTTTCAGTTACTATTTCTGATTTCAATGCTTATTCTGAGTATTAAAAGTACCCATTCACTCCTAAGCACTTTACCATAAATAAGCTTCAAACCTTTATTAAACATCAAAGAATAATACAAAGCTGTTACCCCCAATTCTGTGTAAACGCAAGTAAGCCAGTGTCCCCAAATGCCTAATTTATCTGTTAAAGACATTTGATTGTTTTATTGCAGCTAACAGGCAAAGTAAGAATGGAACTGAAGAGAGTATGGGTAGCTTTCCATACTACTGTCATTGAGTATATGCCCCACAATCTATTTCAGAGAGGCTCCTGTTTTCTTGGGATAGCCCATGAGTCACATCTGGCTGTGCAGTGTTTTCATGCCCCATACACTGTATTTGTAGGCTCACATCACTCATCCTGTTTCATTAGGGAAAGTACGTTCAACAGAACTGCCATCATATGCCCAGAGTCACTTGGTGGCGGTTAGGAAATGCACTGACTATTGCCCAGCAGTAGGAGTTTTGCAAGGGGGTAACTGGAGGTAAGCATAATGGGCTTAGCAGGCTTGCTTCACTGGTGTTCTGGCCTCGCCACAATCAATCGTTTCCTCCACGATCTTCCTTGCAAAACTTCGGAAAAGCAACGTTTTCAATGTTTTTCATTGTACTGCTTTGTCACAGTGATGCGCATATAGAATGATTCTTTGACTTAAAGCTTAAGAAGCTGGATAACTGGGGCTCTTGAGTTTGGCCACAGGTCAGGCTTCACAGTCAGGGAACTGGAAGCTCTTTCAAGACCACATATAAAGTCCTTAGCTGAAAGATATTTCCTTATTCTAAGGCTAAACTAGTACAGCTTTACAAGTCAGTTTAATTTTATCTAATTCTGTGCAGCGCTGTTCTGCACTTGGTGACTGTTTACGACGTTCTGCATAACCATTAGGAGTAAGGGGGACAGCAGACTCGATTTGGAGAATGGAGACTACAATTTCAGGGAGTCTGTTGTTCCAGGGAGTCTGTTACTGATTTTTATGGCTCTCTGTACATTCAGACAGCATGGGTGAAGGACATAAAACCCATTAGACCAGCCAATCAATAAAAAAATAGACTAATACCAAGACACCAGTTTCACATGGGACTGTAAAGCAGCCACACAGAACTTCTCTGAACCTCATGCCTGCTGAGTACAGTACTGTGTACAGTGCTGCTCCGCATTCTTGAAAGAAAGATGGGAATGGCTGTGATGGTAGCATAGAAACTTCGACACATTGAGCCAGACTGCTTCCAGCTGGTGGAGGTGTTGCCTTTATGCACTATACCAGGAAAAGAATCCAAGTTCCTTGACCAGCTGGTGCAGACTGGCTCAAGTCTGTACTGTATAGCTCTGGGCCCTGTGTGGTTGTCCCGAGATTACTGTGATTGCTGTTTCATTTTTTTCCTCAGCTGGAAATGCATAAAATAATAGTTGGCTGTGCTGCAGCCTACCACAGTTGTGTCTTTATAGAATGACACAAAAGGTGTAGATCTCCTGCCTTTAGGCATTTTGAAGATGTAAGAACTACTAGAGCAGTATTAGAACAAACTTGGTACAGTTCATGTCCATCTCTCAAGGCTGAAAATTCCCCGTGCATTCCTTTCAATTCTAGAAAGAAACCCAGAAGTAAATTAACCTGACTGGGGCCCTAGGATGAAAGAGTGGTTGAGCAACATTGAATTTTCACATTCACATCACTGAATCTTCAGTGGAGTTTAATGATGTAGGAATGATGATCTGCTTACTTGTATCTCAAACTGTTCCCTTGAAGCTTTTCAGCATCTCCCTCTACATAGGAACCTCGTCTTCTAGGAAAGAGTTCAAAGGCAACTAACACAATGCAGAGGCTAGAAGCTTCCTCAGTTTCAGACCTTGGCTGCCTATGTCCTAGGACACTTAGCCAGCTACAGAACTTCCACTGGTGAGGGGAGCGAAGGGGGTCAATAGCTGTTAATAAATGAAAACGATTAGAATACCTAATGCTTGCTTTTGGGAAGAACTACACAGAAGAAACAGTTCCAATAAATACAGTATTTTATACTTTATCTGTAAGTTGAAGCTTTATATGCAACCTTAGCAAACTCAGGCAGTAGCCTTTAAAAATGCAGTGTTGCTAGTCAGTTTAACACCCTTGCTTCTATTGTTTCTAGCTTTAATAAATACAATCCTCTTGGGTCAAAGCTCTCCATGCTTAGTTCTAGATCAAAGGCCAGCTTTCATGTTTGAAAGACCAAGTGAAATGAGTTTTCAGCTGCAAATTATTCAAAAGTGGGAGTAGGAAGGAAAGAGACTTTAATGTGATAAAAAATATTGCCCTCCGGTTACTAAAAATTTCTAATCAACTTCAGCCACCTTTTCAAAAGTCTATTTGAACTGAGGAGAATCAGCTCTCAGTGACTCTCGATTTGCCCTTACTGGTTAAGGCTGCTTGGGAGACATTCTCTTCAGAGATTCTCATAGCTTTACTGGGGTCAGTGCAAATGTGCCACAAGAACTGGGGATCAGATTTCACACAGTGAGCACTCCTGCACTAAGCTTATCTGCACAAAAGAGAATCAGGATATATAAACCAAATAGCTCCTTCCTCAAGATGGTGCAAAAGCTCTCCCATCTGAATATCTCTACAGTTGTGTGAAGAAAGTATGGGAGAAAGAATGAATGCCCCCTAAACCAAACAGGCTGGGCATGCAAAAATTGGTGAATTTCTAAGGTCACATTGCTCCCATGCTAACTTGGCTCTGGCTGTGCATTTCCCTTTGTAAGGTAAACCTCATCTGTTACTGTTATTTGCTCTTTGCATATATCATAAAGTATACAGGATATGAAACATGGAAGATTCAGAGATGCAGGAACACTTAAGAGTGAAAGAGTTTTCTGATTTAAGACTGAAGTTAAGATTTCAATTCTGGTTTGGTAGTTGCCCTCAGTACTTAGCAGTGCCTCTTTCACCAATGAATTACCCTATGTCTCTTCTGGGTACTTGGCCGAAGACACAGAACTCCTACAAATTGTAAGAGATGCTGGGTCTGAGTCAGCAGCATGCCTTTGGCCTTGTTAGTCAGACTGGCTGAAGAGCAGAAAAATATGTAAAGCAGCATGTTTTACCATGTATGCAAGAGCCCAGTTACCTTTATATAAAAAGCCTTAGGGCTTGGTGTCATCTGGAATTTAGACCCAGTCTGAAACAGCCAAAACCATTTAGGCAATATAACGAGTCATGGCCAATGACTCTGAAAAAGACTTCATGTAACCACAGATGAAGGGCAGACTCAATCTTCAATGCTCCAGGTACCTGTGCCTTTAAAGAAGCTGACATTCACTTAACCTCCCTGGTATGCAGTGTCAGATAACCAATGCTCCGGTGAACAATAGATAGAAAGCTGACAGACTTTCAGAGGAGCAAGCTAGGCTTACATTAGGCATTTTCCATAAGGTCTTTTGAAAAGGTACACCCAGATCTGAGAAAGAGAGTGAGCAGTAATAACTGCACTTAGTAATGTGTACAGTAAACAGATTTGAGAGCAGGTGACAGACTCGGCTAAAGTGCGTTTCCAATCTTAAAAGTGACATTGTGGAGGACCGCTCCAATCTGTCTGTCTTTTGTTCGTTTTATAAACAAGTTTTTCCTTGAACTGCCAAGTCTGCCTGTTCCCCAGAGAGGCTAAAGTCAAGCAGGGTTCCTCCTGACTCATGCTTTGTAGACAGCAATTGAAGATGTGTAAGTGAAACTCATTTAACCCTACCCATGACGGAAACTATTACCTCAGCGGTGCTTTCCTTTCTAGAAAGTAACTAGCATTGCTGAACACATGTGCAGTTCTTCCTAGGTACACTTCATCTATCTGAAGAACTTCAGGAATGGTTTGAGGTAACTTAACTGAAATCCTGCGGAAAGATTCAAAGCATCACAATTAGACCAGAAGACATGTTTTACAGTTATAGTCACTGTTAGAAATATCAAGCTGTCATTAGCATGAAATAATCTAAAAATTAAAAATTATCAGAGGCTTTTGATATCACAAGTTGTTTTTCTGCTCTGTTCTTCTTTGAGTTTAAGAAAGCTCACTCTAGTTAGTATTTCTTCCATTATTTTCCAGAATTTCCTACTTTTTGTATGGTAAATAGCAAGGAATGACCAAAAAAAAATTCAGGCAGTTGCTCATCTGAACTCAAAAGCTGCAAAAGGTGTCTTTTCTTATACGTATACTACTCTTGCAGTGGCTGTACAACTTACCCTCCCCACAATTTTTCATCACTGACAGGCTTCACTTCCCACCTTCTGGTGTCTTTAAGGAAAGTACTGGGCAAGACACAGGCTCTTGTTAAAGTCAGGCTAAGAAAATAAATGGTCTGTGGTTTTGTGTCAAATTCTCTGGCTATGAATCTGTGCAAGAAGCACCCTGCTGAGATGTCAGTGGTGGCCCTGATTGTCTCGTTATGCAAATGAGGGTCTGTCTGTGGTTGTATAGTTAGACTATATTATTTCAAAAAGTAAAGTTCTTGTTGTTACTAAGTAGTTAAATGATTAGGTCTGAAATTTAACTGCTATTTTAATTTGGACTAGAGTTTTCATAATCTATCCTTCCAGAGAGGGAAACTAGGTTGATTAACAGAACTCATATCTACTGAGTAATATAATACCTTACTAATACCTTTGCACAGTTTTGTTTGGTTTGCAAATAATGTAGGACATAAACACATGTTCGGTTATATATGTGTGTGTGTATATATATATATATATATATATATATATAAAGAATCAAAAAGCTGTTTTCATTGACTTGATTTTCATTGTTGTTTCTGCTTCTTCCTAAAAGTAGGACACTGAATCCAAACTCCTTCACAAAGCAAACTTACTCAAGAAGCTTTTTTAGCCCTCTGTACAAATTAGAGACAGCCCCATCAGGAGTCAGTCTCCACTAGGAGAGAAACTCAAGCACTTGCTCCCAGCTGGTAACAGGACAACATGGAGCCCAGGGACTCCTCCCACCCTACCACATAAAACAAGGCACTGAAAATCAAGGATCCGGTTTCAACCACAAAGCAGTCTTTATCAGCACCAAGGAGCGTCTTTGTTCTCATCCTGGCTCTTGACCTGTATCATGAAGGTAAATAGGCTTTACGGCTGCTTTTCCTATGTATGTCTATTGCATGGGATAAGCAAGAATGAACAGCCATGAAAGTCTAAAGACCTTGTTCCAACAACTTCAGTTGAAATCCTGGCCTGATCTAAGTATGTATGCCACTCTTTATGCAACATTATCTTTAATGAAACTTCTGCTTACCCAAAAGGACCGAAAATGGCAATATTTTACATCTACCATACATAAGCAACAAGTACACATTTTTCAAAATTCTAATTATCTATGTATCTTTACTGCTGCTCCATGCAGTTTGGATGGTATGTTGACCATGTTGATAGTATAACACCCAACACTATATTACGTGATTATGTTATTAATGGCATCACAGAGAATTCACCCATAGTTACATGATCGTGGAGGTCTGAGACTAAACCACAGAATTCTTTCCCACAAGTCCTTATCATAACTTGCCGCCTGTAATTGTTGACTCGGAGGACTCTTGGCATCTCCTCCCTAATTTTGCCTTTGCTGAGATGCTGAATTGCTATTAGGGCAGTTTATAAAGCCCAAAAATTTAGTGCTTCCTGCTGCACTCATGAATGAACTCATGACATCCTAGCTCACCCAGAATTATCAGAATCACCAGAATTATTCTGGTCATCAGTTTTAAGAGGTAAACAAAGTGAAAGAGTTCTTTTTCTTCAAAATGATATTACTTCTGCATTGTCTTAGGCTATCATTTTTAGACTCAGCCCTGCCCTGGACATACAAAAAATCCCGTTTGCTATATAGTAATATGGCATGGCTGTTCTCTTCTAAAGAAAGAGAGAGGCTGGTGATACTTCTAAATGATGTAATAGTCATATGGGAGTTCACTCCCCTACTCACATTTCATTCCTGGTTTTCAGTGTCTCCATCTATAAAGCAATATATATATTACATGGAGATTTCAAGGGCTTTGAGAGCCTGTGTAAGAAAGGCAAACAAAATGTTAACTATTACATCATCTTAGAATATCAAAGTGGCCAGGTACTGTAATTTCTCTAAGAAATCCAGGTTTTTGTTAATGTTATTTTGCTTTTAATTTTGCTGCGTATTAACCCGCAAGAATGAGGGCATAAAGCATACTTTAGTCAATGGGGAGAATTCAGTTAAGACTATCAGGAGATAAAAGTGATATAAAAAAGACCAGATAGGGTAGCTTACTTTGAATTCAGGTAACTTCCCTGCACAAGAACAGTTAGGTCAAAGGAAGTACAAAGTATATGTTATAAATGAATGTTCAATCTATTGATAAATTCGGATTATGATACGTAAGAAACAAGAGGTATATTTATATCCCTATATGAAGGAAGTAACAGTCATGAAAGTAGATATTTAAGCTTTTCAGCTGATGGCATAAACAACAGGTGCAGTCAGCTACGATTTGGAACTGCATTTAAAAAATGTGTCAATGAAAACCATCTATTGAGCAAAACAGCACTCTAGCTCAGAGATCTGAATCTGGTTAACATTTGACAGATGCATAATTTTTCACTCCCAGTGAAACAAAAGAGAGGAGATCACATCCTTCTCAGTCTAAAGCAAAATCCTCACATTGAAGGAATTAATGTAAACTGGTTTTGCTCTGCTTATCCTGGCAAATTGTACTCAAAAGAGAGAGACAAGATCTTCCAGAAAGTAACTCAAATAAAAAATGAGAATCCACTTCTTTCCATAGAGACCCCAAATTTAGATACTGCAAGTTAGATGGACTGCGTGGCTACTCTCATCCCTTCTCAAAAATGTAATCAAGGTTGCTCTCTTTAAAGTTACAGGACTGAATAAAAACCTTCAGATTTGAACTTAAATTATCTGTGCCTTCCACAGTTATCTCCATATCACTGGTTTTAAATTCTGCCTTCTCCACAATACAGATTCCTCGACTAACAGTTTTTAACTTGTCCAAAAAAAGAAAGAATAAGTCAATGAAGGCAAGAGCAACATGCCTGCAAGAAACTTGTCAGGATAGGTAGGAAGCAATCTTTCTCTAGAGATTAGTTGAAAAGAAACTGTTTATTAGTGGCAGCTACACAGCACACAGATTAGGGTTCGAATAAAATACACTTGCATTTCAGAATAAAACAGAAGAATTTGTGTTTACTGTAATGCACAGGACCACTATCTATCTCCTTTACAAATATTTACATGCTAAGAGCTTAAGGCTTCTTGTGCGTCCTGCTCTCATGGACTCGCTCCTCTATATTTCTTAGTGACGGAAATGCAAAAAAGTTGATGAATCATGACCAGTAGTGGTAACTCGTTCCCTATTTAAGCCATCTGAGTAGCACCCCAATTTCTTTTTGTAACTGCCTTACCATGTAGCCTTCCTAGAATATCTGGCTCCATTTCCTGCCCAGCACAAACATTTCTGCACCACCCGTCATAGAAAAAGCATTGCCATGTACATTCAAAGCTGCATACAAACACAGACCACACTTAAAATCACTTTTAGCAAGGTAACTTATTAAATAGGATATAATATATACCCCAAAATCATACTTGGGTCTCAACATTGTAAGGGCTTGTGTTGCAGCCATCCATGCTTTTCATGGAGGATTCTTCCCAAGCAGGGAAGAGCCCCACTGAGAGAGTCCAGTGTGGTGTCATGCATTTTCTGTCCTGGTGGTCACACCTGCTTTTCAACGCTAATTACATCTTGGGTTGTGCTAACCTCAAGAGGCTCCTTGGTGGTGGACAGCCCATAGCTGCTTCCAGTTCCCCAGAGACCAGCCCACTGTCAGCATTCACTGGAATTTCTGCCTTCAGCACCTTCTCCAAGCCCTGTGAGAGAGCAGAGAGCTTTCTAAGTCAGTCGCAATATTCTGAGCTCTCTGACAACTGCTGTGTCAGCTTACACTATCTAACATAATCTGTGTACATCCTGAATGTTAGAAAACAGAAAAAAATAAATAGCAGATCAGAAACTGCTTTAAGAAATCAACATTACTGTCTTACAGGTTAAAAAAAAACACAACACAATTGCCAATAGGCAAATTGCAGGAATATTTGACTCTTTATTAAGCCATGATCTGAAACACTTTCAGGTAGGTGTATCAGACTGCTAGCCAGCAGCAGGAAGAGAAAGTTAAGGCTTTGGGTCATTTCAGGAAATATCTTGATGAGAACAACTCTATGGAAAAGTTGCATTGATATGGGAGACTAGCAAGTTTTCCACTTTAGCTGTGCTTGACATGATGAGACACTTGAGCGTCACAGTGGCAACAGCAGTTCCTATACTGTGATATTCAGTGTTGGATGTAAATAATATCAGTTTTCTTGTGTTTCCTTTTAGGGCTTTGCTAATCAGGACAATGAGAATGAAGGGTTAACCGGGAGGATCAAGGAGAATTAAAAGGAACTGTGATACAAGTAACTGAAAAAAGAGAGGATGAGAATACAACAGGAGATTACACATGGCATGATTTTACTACTTCTTGCCAGATCATGCCACAGCAGACCAGAGAAGGCAGAACACTTTCTGTGTGTATGTAAAGTGGCATCACTTAGAGGTGGCAGACCTACTTCAGACTGGCTGTCCAAGTTTTGAATTAGTTGAGCAAATATGAATACTGAATACCATCTATGCCAAGGAAACACGCTCATGTTACATAATGTGTCCAAAACAGTTTTAAACATGCCAGGAATAAAAAAAAAAAATAGAATTTTCTTTATGCAGTAGAGAAAACTCACAGACAATGTTAGTTCCTCTGTTCAGATTCTCTGCTTTACAGTTCTTTTACTCTGCATTTGTTACTTACGAAGAGACCGAAAAGCTGCCTTGTAGAAAATTTTCAAGCAGTTTCAGTGTTACACACAATCTATATACTCAATGTATTGGCAGACCAGTGTTCTTGTTCTCTCCAAGTAGAGTTTTGCTGTTGCAGTGTCCTTCGTTCCATGGTAAGACCAATACTTTGTTTTTCTTGATTGCACTCTTTCTTGGCAACAAACAATTAAGCTTGTCAAAAGGTAGGTAAGTAACTAGGTGAAGTGCGGGGGCAGGAGCTGAGCATTTACCACCTAGCTAAATGAACTTTATTCCCTGGAGGCTGCAGGAGGAAGAGTGGTTTAGTGAGCTGCATATGGGATGGGCAGTCTGAACACCGTATTCTAATCTGGGCCCTGCTGCTGACTCATCATGTCACCTTTGGGAAATAACTGCCTCCATTCACTTGTTTTTTCTTCCATGAAGCGGTCACACTCCATTGTAGACACTAGTTACTATAGTTACAGATCCTAGAATAGTTAGGATGAACAATTTCTCAATCAGATAAACTGGCAACTCTTCATTTTGTTCTCTGCTACAGGAAGAAAGGACCAGAAGTGTTGAAAATTAAAAAGTTAAGTTCAGGCAAGGTAATTCAGCTCTTTAGTATCAGAGACTTGATTTATTCCAGCTGCATACCATGAAAGACTAAGGTAAAAGCCTGACACCTACTCACCAAAGGCTGGGTGGAAGATGGTGGCCCATATTAATCCTAAACAGAACCGGTAGTTGCAGTTACGTGTATATCAAGCGAGCCACCATAACTTGAAAAATCTGACCTGTAAGATTATTGTCAGCAGTGACCTGCTGCCAAGCAGCCTATTCTTATTTATTCCACTAAAGTCAACCTTGCGGACACAAGCCTTTTTTAAAGGCAGTCTGCTTTCTGCATGCCTGTCCTGTTACTAGGTTACTAGAGAATGAAATATCTCTGTTATTTTGTAAATCCCTGTTCTTGCTTTTAAAAGTCTGGTCACACAGATCTGTTGTAGAACAGACCTATTTGCATCTTTGATTTCTATTTACTTACACCTAACCCTTCCCAGCTATTCTTTACATTTTGATGAACTCTTCTTGCCTTGTTTCCCAAGCCCTGCCATAAGATAAAGAGAGGATTCAGACTATTTGGTTTTGACCAGTGCCAAGGTTTGCACTCTTGGCAGCGTGCTGATCATGGCTGCAATTCCTGGCTTGCAGCGACTTGGGATCTAGTTACATTTGCTGGCGTCAAGCAGACTCTACAGACCACTGTGAAATACTGCATCTAAACGTAAAAGAGTGAAAAAATAAAAAAAACAAAGAAAGTGGGGTATTAAAATTCCAGGAAAACTGTAGAAAAGTTTGGAGGAGGCACGTAAGCAGTCTCAGGGGAAAACACTAGCATTGGGGGAGTTTAAATTAAGCCTATGGGTTTGCCTTTTTTAGCTCTGTCAAACATGTGACACTCAACAGTTCAGCCTGTGGGTCCAGGTATTTCTGCTAACACAAAGAATGCAGTAGGGAAATCATACTGACTGTCTCAGCTTCTTGCCTTTGCTCTCCCTAAGAACTGTTAACCCCAGGTGCACTTGGTTTCTGTTTATGCACATCCCAGCCAGGGTCCGGTCTCAGCCCTTGGACTTCTCCTTCGGATCAAAACTGCAACTGATGGTGCCAGCGGGCTAGCTGGGAGTGGGAAGAAGTGTCAGGCTCTGGTGAGTCTCAGGGGGATGGGCTGGGGGGAAATATGGTTTTCACAGCTTTTGCAGTGCTTTTAATTGTACAGTGACATATGGAAGATTAGTGATTCTGTGAATCCAGGCTAAAGGGTCAGGATTAAAGACCTGCTGGACCTCTCCACAAGGTTATATTAATTAGTCTGAGGTGAGATAGAAAAGCCCAAGTACTATTTCTAAGGGGCATTCTGTGAATCTCATATAAAGAATTTGGTGGGATTTTCCTCATTTTCTGAGGAAAAATCTAATGATCTTTGAAACTGGATTTTCCTATTTGAATATTAAACCAGTGCAAGAATTAAGTTTTACCAAGTACACAGTTGCATTTTTAAGTGCAACATTTGTTGTGACTGTCCTTTCCTGACCAGCACGGTTCCATTTTAGGGTTTCAGACTGCCTGGTTTGAATTGTTTGTAAAAATTCTTTCTAGATTTAATCAAGGTCTCTTTGCAGGAGACTTTATTTCTGCCTCCTTTTTGATGCTTTGAAATTAAAACCACGATGACTGTGAAACTGAGGTTTAAAAGTAGACGTGTGTTTGCATAACAATGTATTATATATACACAATACTAGAGCTCCATGGCTACTCGTGATTGCAGTGATAATGTATCTGCAGTGGTAGCTCCTTGGAAGTTTGCATATAGGTCAGAAGTTTCCAAATGATGATTGAGATTATATGTATTATAGATTGCATTTTCCAAGTTGCCACAATTTAGTCATGGGACTCCCTAGCATTCGTGAGAGCTGTGAAGTTCTGCTCCTTCACACTAAACTGAAAGTTCAGCTCTGTATACCTGAACCAGCACTGCTTCATGTTGCTGAGCTACTGCAATGTCTCGTCTTACCTCTTACTTCAGTTTCTTAATGCATTGCTGCAACAGAGTCTATTGCAGTGGATGAAGCAACAGGACTTAATACCTTGCTTCCTTGGCTTTGTGTGTTATGCAATTTTTAGATGTGCTTTGGTTCTTGATCTTAAGTACAGTAGCTCACACTGTACATTCTAAAGGAACCTAGAAGGGATCTCCTGACAGTATTAAGTGGATGTTTAAAACTGCAAGGGTATTTTTGTTGGGGTTCCTTCTAATACTCTAAGACAAAACCTCTGTTGTCCCACTATATGACCTTGAAAGTACTTCACATGCAGCATTTTATGCAAGTTAATTGTTTTATAATAGTACAGCAAAAATGAAATGTTGTAATAACATATAACAATTTAACAAATATTTTAATAATCCAAATATTTTAAAAACTGTACTGCTAATTTATATTTCTTCATTTCCCTCATTAACTTTGTAGATGAAATTTGGGCCTATATATTTTAATTTACAGCATACGAAAAGCTAATGGAACCATCAGACAGGCATTTGAAGCTGTTTCACCGTGTCTTAAGCTGTGTGTGTTCTAAACAAAAAAACACCTAAAAATAAATATGCAAAACGACTGTTACTTATGTATATGAACATGGCAGATTCCTTTATAGTTTTGCAGCACATCAGGTTTGCAACTTAACAGCTGATTAAGTGCACCTTACAGTAAGAGATTCTGAGAGTACAAAGGAACTAAACACATGGCTTTATTATCCTAGGCAACTCACCAAGTCAGTGAGTCTGATTTAGTGCAACTCAAGGCAGAGTTTGTGTGAGGACTCACAGCCTTTATGAAATAGCCAGAAGGGTAAGGCAGGATCTGAACCCTGTTGAGCTGGGCACTGTACCCATATAGCAGAGGTTCACCTTCTTGCTCTTCAGCCCTGCTTGGCTTCCGTGATACCTCATCTAACTATTGTTTCAGCTATAGAACAAATCCCTTGAAGCCTCTATTTAATAAAGACGAGCGAATAGGCTGAATTTCTCATTAGAACAGAAAACTGTCAAACTCACCCCCCAAGGATTTGGGGTTTACATTTTTTTCCTAGATAGTCTGAGGTTTAATACATTTCAGCTATTTATTTGGAATTCATTTTAAGAAAATTGTTAACAGTCACTCATATCCTCTGATAGAAAAAAAGCCCAAGCTTTTTCATGACTGTCCACAGTTGGACAATATCTGGCAACAGGTCAGAAGTCGCAAAAAAAGCAATAATATCCTCCTTTATCAAAGCCTATGTCAGCCAGGACATTCAGCACACAGGAAGGTCTGGAGTTTCTGCTTGACCCTTAAATTCTTCAGCTGCCTCAGAATCGTAACTTCTCTTAACTCCCTCAGTCTTTTATGTGTTCAGGTTCTCTCCCTCTGTGTGTCCACATTCTTGTGAAATCCTTCCTCTCGCCACTCAGTAAAAATACCTTATTACACGTGTTGTACAAAACCCTACCCTACCTTTTCTTGTAACTGAAACAGCGGTCAAGACAAAAGGTAGGGGATGTGAAATACCAATTCTTCTTTTCCAAAATGGGGAACTGAGGCAGACACTAAGTTGCTCAAGGACACACGGTTTCCACTAGTGGTGAGGGAATCTAAAAAGACTCACTGAAGGTATGAGTATCATAGAGGAAGAGACAAGCAGGCTTTTGTACCAGAAAGATCCAGTGTAACTGTAGGACAGAATGATGTCAAAATAAACTGATGTTTAGGAGCGGCAGAAAGATAAAGCCCTGAAGAAAAATCAAGATCAGCAAAAAAGAATTGCAGAAACTTGAAATAAGCTTAGCACAGTCCCAGATCTGTTTCAATGTAGTGAGGAAACCAAGTGATAGGAATATCACTTATCTTCTTCACTTATCTTCTTTCTGATGTACTCTCTAAGAAAAGAGTAAATGTGTTAAAAGTCTCATGCAAAGTCTGGGTGTTGTGTTCTGCCTTTATCACATGTCTCTGAAAGCACAAACAGTGATCATAGGGTATGCTCTGGGGAACATGGAAAGTTTCTTGAGAGGTTTGACACAGGTGTTTTAAGTTTCAGGGCTTCACCATTTAAACTCTTCACCATAAGAAAGGATAACAGGTGCAGTCTTGGCCCCTTGCAGCCCTTGTAGAAGCCCATGCTGTTAATTATTTCAGTTTGCTAGGGACTGTACATGAACAAGTCATTCAGCCTGCAAATAAAACCAGTGGATGTCCAGCAAGGGGAACTTTATCAGTCTACAAGATGTCAACCTGAACCAAAGCAACTAACTCACCAAATTTGAAGCACTTGCTTGAAAGGCTGGGCACACATCAGCTTCAAAGAAATAGCTGGAAAATGCTTAGCAGAGTAAAGTTTACTACTTTTCCTTCTTGAGCAATTGATTGTTGCTATTTTATCCATACGCACACACACACAGACAGTATCACCTTAGGGCAGAGACACAGCATGAAAATTTACAGGCCAAATAATCTGTTGGAAAACTAATAAGCAAGAGAAATCGGGATTTTATGTTTGGAAATGTCAAGTGGTCATGGTTATCTATACCACTTGGATGTACAGTGTATATTATGTGTCATGTTCTTGGACAGCTTTAAAATCTAGCTTACTGTCTTTATATGCTTCATGTAACTCCATCTATTATCCTGTATTTTTCTTTTGGTTCTATGTAGCCATAAATGTTTCACAGAAGTCAGCTAAGTTTTTGTTAACGGAGTTGCCTAATATAACACAGGTGTCTCCTCCACATGCATTTTCACTATTGTCAGCACCAGGTGCTAGCCAAACTGGCACTGACAATTTAAATGTGTGCACAGACTGCAGTGTGCTACCAAAATTCTTTGGTTATGGGATGGTCATAGAAACATTAGTAATTCAAGATCTGCAGTGCTGAGCAGTGTTTATTGACGGTACAGTAACCCTGCTACCTTTACCTTTACCTGTTGCTGTATTTTAGGCCCACATAACCGGTATAGCAGAGTTCGGACTAGCCCTCCAAAGATCCAGGTCACAACTCACTTTTACTGGTTTCTGAAGTCATTAACTAAGGTAGCAGCAGAGTTCATTTTGTATGGTTGCCTTTATTTTTTGTCTTATTTTAAAGAATGATTGCTGGAGTAAGTTGAATGTGTTCTATCTTGAGTATTATTGAGGCTGGAAAGTAGCCAGAACAACAAAGGAGCAAAACTTCTAGGCAGTTTTCTGTATCTACAATAAAACTCAAGTCTCTAGCAAAGTTATCTAAGGAATTCAGGCTGAGAACAACAAATGAAAAAGGAATGACACAGATAGGGCCATGCTATAAGGAAAAAAAGTTGAGCATTTTATGATTTTGGACAAAGTTTCCTGCACAGTTATATTACTGCATTGCTTTTATTCCTCAGAAAAATCTGAGTCAACATACAGCCACTTCAGCAGCTGCATTCAGATTCTCATTCTCTGGCAAGCTGGACAAATCAAAATGATCTTAGAGAGGCAGGTCAAAAATTATTACCCACCCTTGCCTATTCATACGTGAAATAAACTATGGTCCTCTAGCCAAGGACCAAAATGTTGTGTATGCTTCCACCCAGTATTTTAATTATTTGGTGCCTCAGGTATGGAACAATTTTTTGAGTATTGTACCATGCTTTGTTAAGAACAAGATGACCATGTTTACTGTGTTTTGAATGTTAGAGTACTTTTCAAGAAAAACAAAAGCTCTATGAGCAGCACAACTAAGGCAGCTTTACTACAGATTTATATGGTCTCATTCATAAAGCACCTTTTCTCCCCACTACAGTAAATAAGGATAACTTAACTGTGTTTCTCATTTCAGTGTCACCCCAATAGGGCAAAAACTTCACACACTGTGGCTAATTCAGCTTCAGGTAAATGCTGACTGGCCGGCCTGCTGTCGTAAACAGTACAGTGTACAATGGTTGGTTTCTGAGTTCTTTCCTTCAGCTGGGGAATGAATATGGTTCCTATTTCTGCCTTCAGCTGCTGACTTCCAAGAAAATTGTAGAAATTTCATTATTTTTGAGACCTTGGCTCATGCATCAAATATGTTTGAAATTTGGAGAAGAGATAGACCGAACCATTACATAAGCTTCCTCTCCTTAGGAAAGCAAGCTAATCAAGATTGTTCATGAAAAGCCCCACACTCAAATGACTGGAAGTGCATTTTTTTACAAACATAGACCTATGCCAAACAACAGCCATCAGAACCCCTGTGCCCAGTGTCCTTTTTCTTGGCAGTGACACATGCTTGTATTTGACAATGAAGCACGTATTCTTTGTCATCTGCTTTGAAGGAGTTTACAAGTTAATAGTAATGTCAAGTTGTATTCCCAACTTCAGTTCAGTTGAAACCAAGCCATTAATAGATTACCATTAATCAGGCTGTGGGAGAAAGAAAAACAAAATAGATATGTAGTAAGATTTTTTTCCCCAGAATGTTAGGTTACAGTACTTTTTGCCTTTAAGCTCCAAAGCTATACTGATTTCATTTCATTGGCAGATATCCCATACTTCTTCAAAATCTGAAGCAAAAAGATTGGGATGGGTATTCTGGGTATTCATAGTACGTTAGATTAATATTGGTGGCTATCTACTCCGCATACCATGATTAGGTTAGCACTCCCTCATCTGCTAGCTAGTCTGGATTCTGTCATTGTAGTTGGTGTGGTTGCTACCTACTTCATTGTTGCCCAAATGCTATCTTTTTTTCTGTTTTTTTGCATGTTCCTATGGTATGGATTGTGCTGTGTGCAGTGCAGGGGTGCTCTGTGCTCCTTCTAGTACCTCTGTCTAGGTGGAGGAACATGAGAATACTGACTGTACTTTTCCTCCTAAGCACAAAGATACTATATCACTCCTACTGGGAAAGCCAAATAAGGGTAGTGGTGCCGTGCATATAAACAAGAGCAGCGGCTGCCTGCAAAGCCAAAGGATGGACCAGCATTTCCAAGAAAATGAATGTCTTCCCTTTGCCAGTGAACTGATCCTTGCACAAAGGATTTACACAGTTCTCCCACAAAAGATATGTTTGGTTTTACTCCATTTTTAATCATACTGCATTGGAAGTTTAATTCAATACCTGTTCATTTTGATACTCAGAATTATATTAACTTATATATATTATATATTATATTAACTTATATATATTAACCATCAATTGAATACAAGTAGATTCAGTTTGATGCTCAAATTTAATACTTGGTCATTTTGATTCCAGAAGGTGTACAGAAGTCCCTGCTTAAAGAACTTCATATCTGAGGATCCTTAGTTTGTTCCTTCCTTTGAATATTTCCAGCCAGGGATCATTCTTTTCCCCTGCCTCAAGTTTGGTGAGAATCAGCTTTTGTTACCCTGGAATGTATCAGGTAGCAGGAAGTGTCAGGGGGTAAAGACAGAAACCTTCTTACTTTGGAGGCAATAGAGAAAGATGCCAGAATTCTGTCAAAAGGTTTTATTCTACTCTATCTTGTACCCTCACTCATTTGCAGTACAAAAAGAAAGCATAAGTAGTTCCATAAAGACTGTGGACTTTTATTGAACTGGAAGAACACATCCCTCTGGTGCCCAAACACTCTGGTATGTGAAATGACTGTTTGGTTAGGGGAAAAAAAAACCAAACCCAAAATATCAAAGTTTTGGCAAGCCCTGGTTTTGCATGCCCCAAACACCAGATAGACACCTGCACAAATATTGTTTGCATACATATACAACTGTGTACACAGAAGTCTGGAAAAAAATCTAAAAGATGAACCACACTATAGAAGCCAAGCCCCAAATCTCCATGTTGTTACTGAAATAGTGATAAAGTAACTGTATTAAAGAAAAAAATAGGATAAATATTTTTCCTAAATGATGACAGATTCACAACCTCTGACACTGGAACTTTACTAGCATTTTTAACTAGCTGACTGAATATTACACACAGGTATTTTTAGCTGTACCTGTAGGTTGTTTTTGCTTTTGTCAAATGTCTATGCACATACCTGCAATCTTTTAAACTTTCCTACTGTACCACATGCCAATCAAAGCAGCACCATACACATGAAGAATCATCTCACAGAGATCCTTGCCAAAAAGCTATCTGAAACAGATGATTCTGCTTTATAATATCCACAAGACTGACAATGTCCTTTTCTCTTTCTAAAAATGGGGAACCTGTACGTGGATAATGTAGGACTTAAGCTGTTCCTAAGCAGAGGTCACAAACATGTCAACTAGTGTTGAAAGCTCTTGCAAGCCTGGCATATTATGTCAGAGACTGTTACTGAACCACAGCCACTGTTCATGTGTGCTGTATCATTTATAATCCAAGTGTGAACTGCAATGGAGAAAGATTGCTCAAACTAAACCCATGAATTTATAGATACCAGGACAATATTTTCTTAAGCAGAACTCAAATTAAATCTTCCCAACCACCAGCTTATTTTTTCTCACTTTTACTTGATTTACTTTACTTCTTAACACATACATGGGAATAATTTTTCTATTTTTACTAGGAAACTAGAATTTAATCTGTTTGTCTACCAATTCACTGGTACCTAAAAAAGCTGGCTAAACCTGAGTATCTTTCCCCAGTTTTCATATGCAAAATTATTCAACTTTTTTTGTTAGGAAATCTGTAGTGGATTTGAAATTAACCTTGTAGTTATGAGAACTAAATGACATGAAACAGTTATGGAGACAGAAGCTTGAAACTTCAGGCAGAGAAAGCAGTGCTGCTACCTAGAGTAAAGGCTATCCCAGACTTTCTATTATAAATCCTGTACTTTCTGTGCTTTCCAAAAGCCAAACTTCAAGTACTTGGAATTATTTATTTTTCTGGTGTCTAGCTCAGACTTTTTTAAAAAAATACATACTTAAAGATATAAGTGAAAGTAGTTGATCTCTTGATGAGAACCATAGTTAGGAAGGTGAATGTTTTACCAGAAATATACAAAAAAAAATCCATGAAGTTTACCTGTGTGCTGAAGTGGCTTCATGCTTCAGAGCAAGGCAATGATATTGGCAGACATTGTCTTAGCATGTTTTGCAACATTCATTCTGCGTTGTCTAGACTGTGTGCATGATTTCTGAAGCTAGTTTCTTCTCTACAGGATTTTGCATTTGGCTTACATCCAATGTGTTATTTTTAATTTGAATGTGCATGGATATACACCTGCATTGGTAAGTGGAGACTTGCTAGTAGTACAAAATAAGGATTGTCCAGAAGCAGAACAATGCTATACCGTGGCATACGCAGGGCCTATCTGATGACTGACTACAAATAAAAGGAAATGGTTTACTGGGGGAAGGCTGTGTATTTCTAGTGCCATATTATCTTGTCCAGTAGACCAGATGAGTAACATTTTAGGGAGACATTTCATCTCCCCATAAGAGAATGAACTTAACTTTCTACGCAAAGCTCATGTGTATTGAGTGAAAAGCCTGGTTTGTCTTTGTCCTATACTATTCTCAGGATTCTTGCCTACTTTCCCACACGTGGAACAAGGCAGAGGCCACAGTGAAAGAATGGGCATGACAATTAAAAAAAAGAAAGAAAGACAGCAACCTCCTAGCCTCCGCTCTATGCTCTTGCAGAAAGGAGAAGTCCATGAAGTTGCCGCACTGGAGAACATAGATCTTCAACAGAAGAAACAGCTGAAGAAAAAGTACTATACTGGTCACAGTGGTTCCACTCCTTGAGAATCTGCATGTTTATTATCTAAGTGAGAGGGCAGACTTTTGTCCACTGATGGACAAGTAGGTCGCCCAGCAACCACTGTCTTAATCTGGAGAAAAAAGACAGCTGGTGAGGACAGTAAGTCTCTTATCTTCCATTCAGTATGGCAGCAGGAAGAAGAGTCTATAGGAACAGCTGAAGGAACAGAAGGCAGGACCAATTCAGTGTTTCTCAAAATGAGGAAAAGGGAAGAAAAGGTAGTATTTTAGTTCAAGCCCTTTTTTTTTTGCTGCTGTAGACCCATTACCACTGCATGCTAATTTGCATTTAATACTGCAGCCTCCTCCCCACTTCTACATATGCATTGACTTTTAACAGCTAGACATATTAATAGCAGAATCTTTTCCAAGTGTGACAGTGGAAGATACTTTATTGTAATGCATTTGCCTAAGTGCAAAGTGCCAAAAGCAAAATAACAAGAATAACCCTGATTTTGAAAAATGCGGAAGAAAAAGTGGGTCAAGCTTAAGTGTACTCATTGCTGATATGCTGAATTGCTAAGCACCTGAAGCTACTGGGTAGCAGCAGCAATTGCAATTGCTTGTTGAGGTTCTTCTTGCCTTATTAAATCAAGTCAATACTTGCTCAATGATCAGAATGTCTCTCAGCTTCAATCTTGTGTTGGAGCTCAGGGGAGGAGACTTGCATGCAGGCTTCACTATTCTTCTTATAAGAACTAATAAACAGTATAAAAATGGAAGCATGAGCGATCTGTCTTGCCTGGGGATATTATTGAAACCTGGTTACACATAGATTCATTCTTATTTGGTGATGGCAACTCCCAATCTAAAGTCACCTGCAGCAGATGAGGAATTCCTTGGGTGTATCAGATACTTCATTTACCTTTGGGCAGATATCAAGAAAAATTACAGGTTAGTTAGCTAGTTCAAAAGGGAAAAAAATGCATTGCAATTAGAGAGCCCATTATAAGCAGGAGACTAATACCTGCCAAGCTGCATTCTGGGATGTTGGGATCTGTTCCCAATGCCATCAGATGACATGCAGAAGAAGATGCAGTAAATATAAGGCTTTGATTTTGAAATTATATACATAAATATATATAAACATATATATATTTTTTATCTGAGGGAAGATTGTAATCACTATTTAATCAAAGATAATGTTTTCAAGGTGCTCTGGTCTGGTTAAAGTTGGTTATACATTTATAAATCTTGTTTTGTTACAAGCAAGGATTTCAAATGGTGTTTATGGTTTATACTTTGAACAGTATATCATATATTGCTCACTAAGTACAAAAATATATGGCTACTATCCTGAGAGAGCTAAGCACTTAATCTATGATAAATTGGTACTATGGTAATTGTGAAAAGCATTTAAATACCATTCCTAAGTATGCACATGGACTGGAGACGGCTCTAATTCTTTATTTCTACAAGGTACATAAGAGACCTCTGTGACAGTTTTGTGTCCTTTTTGAATGTATTCAGCTCATACATTAAATAAATACTGTTTAGAAATACTTTATGCAGATCTTGAAGTCTGTGTGGCAACAGTGACTCGAGCAACCAGAACTTGGGAATTTACACAATCCCTGCAGTTAGTTTACAAACTAGTGGATGTGCAGCCTAACTGGTTATTTTATCTTCCTCTACTCAGATTAACTCCTTCCCATCAAAGTTTCCACCCCTATATAGTGAATAGTAGGTGATGCTTTGGGAGTGTATGGGCATGTAGAAGAGGGGATTCTTGTAGCAATTTTATTTCTGAGAAAATACTACTAGATTCCATTACAGAAGTCAATGATCCTATGCACTGAGATTAAAAAAACAAAACAAAACAGATTTGATAATCATTCCTTTCTCCTAATATAATTGAAGGAACCTGTATCTGAAAGACTAGTAAGAATAATCAAATTAATGATATGCTACTTTTTTATTATTTTTAGATTTACACAAGATTAAATTCTTTAAGAGGAGTTCAAATCTGTCTAGAACCCAAAATAGTGTAGTTTTGGGTATGTAAGTGAATGCAAAGGGAAATAATTTCCCTATCACTTCTCTATTCTATCAATAAAAATCTTTCTCTGAGCACTTTCCAATACACAGATCTCCCAGATCACATTAGGATAGTTAAAAGTAGTCTGCTCCTATGTTGTTTTTCTCATGGCTTCTACTTTCTATTGTACAGAAGGAAACAGTAGCCAAGGGATTTGAGACAGCAACTGAACCAGATGTGACTTGAACATCTATTGTAGAAAGTGGCTGCAATGTAAAGGAACCATTTCCTCTGGCTACAAAAGGGAGGGATGATAATAGCTACCTTTTTGCAGATAGGCAGCCCTCAGTTTCAAAATCACGTTTATAGTATCCTGTCTTGCTGATTAATGACATATCCATCCACCAGAATGAAGCTGTAAGAACTAGCTTAGTGTAGTGTTGTGAAAAACAAACCCAAACCTGCTTCAATTCCACCTAACCCACCCACCTCCGCCTCCCGGCCAGCTTCCTGGATTTAATTGTTCTCTCTGATCTTACAAGTGAGTGTCTCCCACAAAGTGTTTTCCAGCACCTCTCTGAATCTGGTTTCTTTCATGGGCTTTTCATTTGGATTCCTTCACATATTGCTAAAAGTTCATAGTCCTTTCCTCAAAGTTTCAAAACCCCAAATAAATGCTTTGCCCATCTTTTTCTGGTTCTTTCTTTGACCCAATTCTCCTTAGAGACACAAAGCTGAAAGAATGCCATGACAGCCTAATTTCCTTCAGCAGTATGCAAGCAATTAACATTGTTTAAAGAGCTAACGAATCTGTGAATTTCCAACTAATGGGAGCATATGCTACTTCCATTCAAAGCTTATTTGTTATCAAGGGCTTGTGGAAAATTTATTATTTCACCAAAGAATTACTCAAATTTGTGAGTGCAGGCTAATTAAGAACTGCTACATAAACCAGACCCAAGTTTTACACATTTAGGTCTTAATCAGAAACTTGTGCAATATTGTTTATATAATTGTCCAGATTCAAATTTGGTTGTTATACCACTTCTCTTAAGTCTAAATAGATGCTATGCTTCATAATAAGCACTCATATTCTGATCAAGATAATTGTAAACGAAAGAGATTACTGACTAAAGTGTTTGTTTATGGATAAGGATACTAGAGATGAACCATGGAGTCAGTAGGCCCACGCCTCTTTGATACAGAATTTGGCGAAATGAATGCTTTGTGCTTGAAGTACCACTGCAGCCTTCACACTAATACTTCTTATCCAGTGTCTGCCTCTTTTCCTACTTTCCACATCCACCACACCTTTATATTATTATCAACTCACATGAAAAATGGCTCTTATACTATTGCACCCAGCCCCTTTAATTATGACAAACCGCACCAAGTCCCACTTTTCTCTATCCTGGATCTCCAAATGTGAGTCGATGCATACTCAAGAGACATTTAGTCTTCAAGACAGGTTTTTTTTTATTCCCCTGGTTTCAATTACACACTAAATTAGGAGATTATAAAAAGATATGATCTCATTGCTTAATTGTCTCCAACTACCAGCAGATTAAAATTATTTTTCTTATTCAACAAGCAAAATGCAGTATTTCACAGCTCTTTTCAACATGGCTGTGGAAATCTTAATATAATATTGGTAGCTTTTACATCCACGTTGTGCTGCTTTTTAAAAAGGCTGGATGGGAAACAAAAACATACTGGCCATGTTCAAAAAGCTTTAGTGGTCCCTCTTCTATACTGTAATAGTAAGGCATAGAATATTCAAGTCCGTCTTCCACTAGGGGAGGGAAAAATTATGGGGAAACTGGGTGTTTAGTGATGTTTGTCTTGTGTACAGTAACTTTTCTCCAAATGGTGACCAGACACTATCCAAGAAAAATATATTTCAAAAATCTTACTGCCAGTAACTGTGCCCAGAGACTGATATATCCAATAAATTCTGTTAGCAGTTAACTTCTTGAACAGTTCCTATATTAGAAACATCAAACCGCTTCAAATGTTGCACTTGGGTTACCTACAGAGAGTGTATCAACCTTCCCAGTGAAGGCTGTATTAGAGGATCGGTAGGCATATCTTTCTTTAATATTGTTACATGTCTAAAGGTCAATAAATCTGACTGGAGTCATCTTAAGCATAAATATTTGTAGTAGCTCCCTGGGAACATGTATATATTAAAGTTGCTTTCTAGGTTGACATCTACAATAACTTATTTTAACTATTAGTTTTACTTGTTCTACCTATACTAAAACTGACGTGGATATATTGTGATCACATCTTCTCTTGCAACGTACATACATTTACTCAAATGAAAAAAGACTTACGTATCTGGTTTGAAGTAAGCACAAAGATAATTCAAAACAGTCAGATTCTCTTCTGCTCATATAATTTAACTGCTTAGTGTCCCATAAATTATCACTTGATGGGCCTTAAGATTCTGCTTCAGTGGAGTTTGTTGGGTAATATCAAAAGCAACTGAACAAGTTAAGAATGAAATACTGCTTTCAGTCTAACTGCAGTGTTCAATACTGAATTGTCCACATAAATTTTAATTGCTTACTAACAGGACGCAAAAGATGTTAAATCTCTTTCAGAAAAAGTAGAAATTAGTCATTCACAGATCAAAATCTATTCATATGCAAATATTACTCATCTATAAATTGCAGCTGCTTTCAGAGGCAGTGTTAGAGTACTCACTATACCCTGAAAATAACTGCAAACCAGTAGAGAATGCCTATGTGTATTTCTTTCAAGTTAATTACTTATGCAAAAATGCATCTGTTAGATGACACTGATGAAGCTCATGTTTTTCAAGGATTTCCTTGTCCTACACAGTGATTACTCAAATGTATGTGTTCAGAAAGAGAACTCATCAAGAGTCTTTCAACAAAATGCTTTTTTTATTGGAAAATGAGATTCAAAGCCAAAAGTTTTGCATGGAAATTAATTTCTTTTGGTGAAGCTTTTGTCAGGAAAGGTTTTGGTGTTCCAAGACAAAGTTTCTGGCTTGGATGAGACATCCCTTCATTCCAACTTATCAAATAATGTAGGCCAATTGCTTGTGACAAAATAAGTTCCAGGATTTTGCTCTTATTCCTGTGTATTTATAGAAGTAAACCAGTTCCATCAGGAGAGACTGAGTCCTAGTGTAAAACAGCCACCAGAACTGGGTTTGGGAATGCAACTCGGTTATGGCAGAACCTGAGGGCCTAGCATGTAGATAAGAGACTTTACCCCTAATGTTTGTTTTATTTTATTGACAAGCTTCAAAAATGGTCTTGGCTTTATCCTCTAAAATTTTTTACGGGGCTTTTCAAAAAACACTTCCACCCCATGAGTAAGTACCTTCTAATCCAGAAAGAACTGTTTTGCAGATTCCAAATACAGTTGCAGTGTTATGGGACTCAAGCTAGGAAATGTGTGTGCCATCATCACAGCTTAAATAAGCCTGGATTCCTCCCTTCAGATAAAAGTAGTAAAAGAAGTAAAACTAACTTTCTTTAGAGCAGAAGCATCCTACTTGAGCCTTTTGTATACAGCAAAACAGTAATCCCCATTTTTCAAGGGTTTTCAGCTAGCTCTGTCTCCCGTAGCATCATCCCCTTTCATACCAAGTAGAATCTAAAAGATCAGATTCCTCCCTCTCTAGTATGCTTTGTGATGGGAAAACAAATGGATCATGATTAATTTTCTCTTTTCCCCTCATGGTCTAGTCTTGGAGACTTCATTAAAAATGACAGATTAAACTTTTTTTTGG